>LPNX010135213.1:0-18980 GCA_001517045.1 Pseudotsuga menziesii | reverse complement strand
AGCTCTTGGAGCGTTGGACGCCATTGCCGTTTCTTTCAATTCCATTGTTGTCAGAAGCAACAGTAGTCGGAGAAGGTGCGGTGTTCGAATCCTGTAACGATAATTTGCTGCTCATCTCGGTGGGCAGCAGGTTATTTGAATCCATGATCTATAGTATTGAAGTCTCGGTAGCTGTCGTTGCCGTTGAAGTGTGCGCTCCTCTGCGTCCTCTCCAGCTTGGTATTATCACATATTAGATGAGGGATTAACGACCAGGATGAAAGCGGAGGTTGCAAAGTCCAGTAATCAACGGTCCAGATCATAGCGGGGAATGATAGATCCAAAGTCCGATGCATATTTCAAAATTCCGTTGAGCCCGTTGAGCCCCCAGAGACAAGAAGAAGGCGGGTCGGTGAAAAGTTACATATGATGTCATTGTTACCAGGTGTCAACCCAAATTCAGATAGCAAACTTCGAGGATGACATCATCCCTGCTTAACCAATAGCAACACAAATAAATACAATTTTAATAAATTTAAAAATTGCTATTTTTCATGTTACAAAGTTAAACTTTGGAATGGAGATTTTAATCTTTTAAATATGCACCGATATGCACCAACTAATACCCAAAGTCAACGCGGTTTGAATTCGATCGATTACAATATACCTGCTGAGGCAGGTATAATAACACAATCATATATTTAAAAATTGTTTATACTCACAAAAATACGAAAGATACATTTTTTACCATTTTTAAGGCACAAAAGATACAATTTTTTTTACTATTTTTTATTATAAAATCAATAAAAAGTATATTAACCGAGCTAATTTTTATTACATAGAAAAGTTCTCAAAATAGCTTACTTTTTTCACTATTTTTAATTATAAAGTCAATAAAAAGTATATTAACCTCTAATTTTTATTACATAGAAAAGTTGTCAAAATAGCTTACTAACATCCTTGTAATACAATGATAATGTATTATTCCATAATTTTTTACTATTTTTAATTATGAAGTCAATATAGCTTACTTACTTCCTTGTAATACAACGATATTTTAATCATGAAGTCAATATAAAGTATATCAACCTCTAATTTTTATTACATAAAAAAGTTCTCAATTACTTAAAAAAATAGCTTGCTTACTTTCCTGTAATATGATGATAATGTATTTATCCCAAATTAAGAAATAATTGGATGTACAATGCGCATCAATGTTCTTGTGAGTGAATGCCAGATTGATATACCACGTGCATCAATGTTCTTACGAGCGAATGAAAGATTGTTAGTTCATGATGCTACTCATGTTGTTAATTGGAATGATGTACAGGTGGAACCAGAAGGAGATTTTTTGGTGGAATCGGACTGTATCCTCGGGCGGAGGGAGATCACACTTCGGAACCGCACCATTGGTCAGGTGAAGGTGCAATGGAAGCACCTTAGTCCAGAGGAAGCCACATGGGAATTAAAAAGCAATATGCGGAATGCATATCCAATTCTGTTCCAAGGGAATTATGAGGACGAATAATAAATAACATCGAGAACGATGTTATAATTTAAGGGGGTGTGTATGTCACATGCCCCAATTTTGCAAAAATAATTTTATATTATTTGATGTTATTTGAGGACAATATGTTAAATTTTATGCTAAGTTGTAATTGATGACTCAGCAGAGTCAAAGATATTTAATGTAATTCTGAATATTTTATTTATAAATAAATAAAAAATGAGACAATAGCTTAGGAGAGTTGTTAAAAGAGAAGTTTACTGGTCAAATTGGTGGAGGAGACTGGGTGGAGAGAAAACAGACAAGTGGCAGCATCCTCAAACCACTTCCAACTGTTGCAGGTGGCAACCTCGTACATTTGGGGTCATGATTCCCTAAGAAAGTGGAATTAGAGCAGGTGGCTCAATTAATGAAAACTGACCCAAAAGACCTAGGCAATCTTTATAAAAATTCCCATTGAAGAGAGCTGAGGCTGCTCATTCTAGAGAAGTGATCATTCAGGTGAATGTACTTCAGAGAAATTCAATGGAAGGGAATTGTGGAAAGAGTTTGAGGGGTTAACTGCTGATTGATCTAGTGCAGCTTTTAAGCTGAAAGATCTTACTGCTGAGAGCAAAGTGTTATTGAGATATTGGGACTAAGTCTACTGTTTGCATTCTCCACCAGTTCTCAGCCAAGAAGACCAAGAACAGGCTCGGGGGTCTTGAGGAAGCGTTGTTTGAGCGCTCTCCAGGAGATTGGTTGGGAGGAACGACCTCCTAACGATGTTGTCGTCTGTCCTAATCAGGTTCTGCATTATTTTGTTTTATTGTGTTAGATAGACAAATCCGAGTCTGACTGTTATATGAATGATAAATATCCAGTTTGTAAATGTTAGAATTTAGTATTCTTTTTAGATTATTGAAGAAATGAATTTGAAAAGTAATGTGTTACAATGGAAAATAATTTCTAGTCTATGTTTTTCCACACACGTAGAATGATTAAGTAGATAAAAGAATGTGTTAGCAGATAAGATTGTGTATTTACAGATAGTAGAATAATTTATTTCATGTTGGAACATCAAGGAGGTTGAACAGTGTTATGTTATGTTTATTTTTCTATGTTTTTACTTAGTAACTGAATGAAATGCAGTAGAAAAACCACTTAGAGTTACAATGTTAGGTACAATTAAGTAAATAAATGAGCAACTAATCACATAGTTTATTTTCTAACAATATCAACTAAATCTAAGACTAATATTATATTAAAAGTAATTAAGTTATAAAGAGTAAACTGAGTTACAGAGTCTATGCATTATATTTTCAAGAACTCTGAGTAAATTCTACTTGACAGTTTAGTAAATAGAAGCAATGAAAACATAATTAAAAACTAGTATAAAACTAAATAATTACTATGAAGAAACTATCTTATAATTATCAGACAGGCTTATACCTGTAAAGGTAAAACTTCAGGGTTGAAACCCTAACTAATTTATTTAACTATTATAAATAAAGAGATAATTAAGGTGACAGATTAATAGAGCAATAAACAAATAAAGCAATAAACAAATAAGAACTTAAAAGTAAACAATAAATAGAAATAAGCGAAGAAATTACAGTATTGTATAACTCCTTTATTTAAAAGAAAAGAAAATACTTAAACATGATTAATAATATCAGAACTATCGTAACAATGTAAAATAGGTAAACAGAAACCAACACATTGATAAATTTAAAGAATATATTTATCTGAGGGTCCTTTTTCAGTAAACCCTAATATTCTATCCTAATTGTAAAGGATAAACATTTAAAATTTACCTTACGAATGAACTGACAGTCTTCACCTTATATTTATTTATTTACAACAAAAATATTAGAACAAATAATTACCATTATTAACAGTTGAGGAAGGGAAGACCCAAAATACACAGAGTCATAACTTACAGGTTATATAACTGATATATAAATGAGACAGAGCTCTAATTTAATAAAATCCTTTTAAAAACCATTTCATAATCGAGACAGAGCACGAAGCTAAAAAGAACCTTTGAAACCAAGTGTATTACTCTGTCAGGCCGAAAGGCTTAAACATAACAAATTTACAACACCCAGCTCATGGCCGATGTACCCAGCATTGTGGTGTGGGTTTGAAAACTAAACTAACAGTCAAGTTATTAAACCCTCATTTGCTATATATCTTTTGTAAAACAAGAAAAAGGTGATACAAGTCACGGCATCGAGGCCGGAGCGACCCTGCTATAGGCAAAGGTGTATTAACGAAAAACTAAATTTAAAAACTGAAGACCAAACATCCAAAGACTGGAGGAACTGAGCTCGTAATTTTCTTCCCAACTGAAGACCCTTTTCCCTAACCATTGCCAAGAAGGGAGTTGCCACATTGTAACCGGGGCTTACCCGTAGGTTTGGTTGTCAATCCAAAATTGGAGAGGACCTTTCCAAGCCCACTTTCGAATTGTAATCCTGCAAACATTTCCGAAGGGTTTAGTTAGAAACTGTTAACTTTAATATTAAAAACTGAAACTAGAATTTGCAACATTTGTAAGTCAAATTTCTTACCTGGAAGAAAAGGAGTTTGAAGCCACGAAGGAGACAAACCAACACATCGAACAGTACAACCCTCGTGCTCATCAATGACAGAGGCAATGAGTTCGAAACGCATACTACATCGATGACTGGAGCAGGATTAGAGCCTTGGCAATGGCCATACAAGAAATCGACAATACAAACTACTGACAGAGAGAAACTACACGCACAACAACGCAATGCATGTAGAGAGAAATCAAATGCAAACTGTGTATCCCTCCAACCTTACACTAGAGTGGCAACACTTCTCTACAGATAGACAAATGAGCTGGAGACGAGCACAAGCGAGCCCTCATGGCCGCAGTAAACCAGACAGAGGAAAGACCAAAAATCCCTCAACAAAACAATGAGGAGTCAGGGTTGTGATGGAGGCTTTTAAATCATGCATTGCACGGTGGTGGATGTTCCACGTGCCCCCAAATTTGTTCAGTCCACAATGGGTCGAGTTGTATAGTCTCCACTGCACTGTTGGATTCAAATTATTGTTAGTAATTCATACAACGATCACAATGATAATATATATTATACAAAGTCAATACATATCATTTCAATGATAGACATTAAGTCAAACAATGTTGAAGTGTGAGATTATTATGGTAACATTAATCCTTGCTTTATATAAACATTGGAATATCCGTTGGTAATGAACCAAATTTTTTTATTGCATTATTAACCCTTGCTATATATAAACATTAAAGTCTTTTGTTGATAAGATAATAACTATGGAAAGATCCATAGTAGGGTATATGTCCTTAATCATAAGTTACTAGCTCTAATAGTAAACATTGACTCAAACTTTACAATGATGAACTAAGTGGTTAGATCTAGTTTTATGTAAACATTAATGGTAAGAATTTAGTTTGTAAATCATCAATGTGTATATAAAGGTATTTACACTCTGAAGTAATCTCTTACACTTATATGTTTAGTCTATGATACTTCTTGGAGGTTTATAATCATTAGGCCTCCATAAGGAACCAAAGCTTTAAACGAATTAAACCAAGCCTGGATTAGACTTGGTAGTTAAGATAGTAAAATTTTCCAGAATACATATAAAATCACTATTATTACAAATGAATAATATGATAATGTAAATTTTGTCACATTACTTATGACATGAAGAAAATTGGAGGATAGAAATCACAACTTAATGCCATTTATGCAAATGATAATTTATAAATGCAATATATATAATAGGCGGATAATTTCCTCTACTGAAGCTTAATTAGAGGTAAAGCTATGAGTTCTATATAAGCTTGTTTCTTGAAAGGCCTTAGGTCTATTTCCATACTTAAGTAGTGTTTTAAATTTTAGAAATAACAACAGCAGGAAATTCTTATTTCAGTAAGAATGTTGATACACTAAATCATGAGCTCTATGAATAACTGGTAGATAATGTAACGTATAGATGGAAAGAAGATTTGTCTAAAATAGCATTCATTCTGATAGAAGACAATCAGTAGGGCAAAGTATTGATCTGTACAACTTGAGTTTTAAAGTACTGTCATAGTTGCAAAACACGTAAAAGAAACGTTACTTTACCTTGTAGTGTCCTTGAATTCTATTAAGCAAACTTTTACTCTGGCAGTATATTTATGATAAAAGAAGTATATCTGGATTTATGCCTTAATAAACTCTTTCTGGTTCAAAATTTACCTGTCAAGCCTGTAAGATCTAGAAATCTAGGTAAGTTAGCAATTGTTAAGTAAGCCCCAGTTATAAAGTAACTTCTCACCTACTTGACAAAAATCAAATCATCAGTATAGCTAGAAACAACTGAATGCATATTATCTATGTCACATATCGAAATTAAAATGGTATTAATTTATATGTGTTTAAGTTAATCATTAGTTTGTTAACTGTTTCATTTATCCGTCAATCGCTAGCAGTTAACAAACTGTGGCTATAAAAAAATTTTGTTACATCAAAATTTTGTAAATATTTGGGGTTATGACATGGTGCTCCTTCCAGGCCTAGATAGGAACGACATCATCCTCAGCCTTAGCCACCGCTTCCTCCTTCATAGCCGCCACCTTGATAGGCGACTGGGTGACCATATTCATTATGACCTAGTATATCATTACCAGATGGTCATGGGCTGAAGCCCGACCCGTAATGGATATTGGGTCAACAACCCACTCCTCCACTTCCATCCTGACCTCCTCTATCGGCATCTTCTTGACTTGCTTCCATAATTATTTTTCCATCCTTTCCGTAGCTCGGTGAGCCTCGAGAGGAATGAGATATTTGAAAAACCCTGCTGTATCCTGGGCTTGGAGCTGAGCTCGAGTTGCTCTGCTCCTGCTCCTCTTGGCCTCCCTCTTCCCCTTGTATTTGGTTGGGGTAGCAGTACTACCTTTGCAATTCCTCCCAAAACCGCCTCGAGGAGGATCCATCACTTTGACCCCTTGCAAGCGCTTAAATAAAACGAGTCTGGATCCCCCCCCAACTCTCCCTGTTCTCGGTAGTCTGCAAACCATAAAAAATTTCCCCTTAACGTACGAGTCCACAGTCCAGGTCGTTATTAATAGGATGAGAACCTCACATCACCTTAATGGTCTTGTACCTGTCGTCAATCCTCCTACTCCTGAAATCATTCTTCTCCGTACTTGGCATGGGTTGGGACCTCATACCTATTGTCATCTCTTGATCTCGCTCTTGTAGTGAATCCGTCATGTCCTCCTTTTCAAGTCAAGAGCCGTACCCAAAATTCATGGTCGGAGGATTTGCTCGGATTAAAATGTGTCGGCGTTTCATGATTATGCATGGAGAGGAGTGAGGACCAAAGGTGGCGCCCTCCTAGCCCTATCGTCATCATGCTTATTCCCTGCTTCAACCTCCATCTGTTCGTTCAGGCTGATGTCCTGCTTAGACAACTGTTGGCATCGTGGAACCCATTAAACCACCCCAAAAGCTTCTAGCAGCCGTCCCATCCTTCTAACTCCGATTTCCTCGACATCGACATTTGCCAACAAGTCATCCACTTGGTTAGCGCTCCTGCGGACGTGGTGAAAGGACACGATCGGGTGCGTCATAACCAAGCAATGGAGGGTCTCAAGCTTGCTTGCTAGGTGCCAGCTCGATGACACCTTCTTTGTTGTTCATCCGTTGGCCAGCTGTTTCTCCATCTGGATAATGACATTCGAGTCTCCATCCAATATAGTAGGGAGGCAACCTTCCCCGAGCATCATCCTTAGCTCTTAAAATAAGCCTTCAAGCTCTGTGGCATTGTTCGTGTCGAATCCTATCGAACCATGGAAAACCTGAATAACTTCCTCCTCCGCATTCCTGTACACACCTGCAAAACCTGTTGCCCCGAGGTTACCTTTAGCTGCCCCATCAAAGTTCAGCTTGAAAATCAGGTGCGGTGGAGGGGTCCAGGATGAGGGGCTGGACACTCTACAAGCCTTAGCTCTCTGATGCATCCCGCTCAACAATCCTTTGGATAATCCCCAGCCCTCATCAATTATCCGCTCTTGATCATTGAAATATTTGTCCTCCTCATTCCATTCCATGTTATGAACTGTCTCAACAAGATTCAAGCAAAGCATTTTCCATGTGTCTTCTGGTGAGTGGTGCTTATCCCTGAATATTCGGCCATTCCGCTCCTTCCAAACAACCCAAAGGACTTGGCCCGAAAAGGCCTGCCATAGAAAGCGCATAATGGGGTTATTGAAATATTTTGGGAGCCAATCCTTCAGATTTTGGCTCGGGTTCCTTCTGCATCTATTGCTTCTTCTAAAATCCTAAGCCCCCTTATCCCAGAGATCCGACGCGAAAGAGCATGAGTCAAATATATGGTTTGTGCTCTCTTCTTGGCTTTTGCACATAACACATTGAGATGGACCAAGGAGACCTCTGTGCTTCAATTTTCTCATGTTAGAATTCTTCGATGAGCCATTAGCCAACATAAAGTTGCCACTTTTGGCCATGGGTTGGATTTCCAAATCTTGCTTCATATTGGATATTCCTCCTCCTGTCTTCTTATCCTGATGCCATAAGCTTCCTTTATGCTAAATGTACCTTTTTGCAGATATCCCCATCGAAGAATATCCTCCTCTTTGCTGTGCATAATGTAGCGTTCCTAAAGTTCCATTTTGAGGGCATGGAGGTCCTCAAATATCCTTTCACCCCCTCCACATAAATATCCCAACGTCTCTAGTCTTCGTGATTTCCCTCTTCCCAGTAGTGAAATACCTTTGACGTGCCTTCCATTATTCCCCTGGAACGAATATGCTGCCATCTCGAATCATCCCCAATCTTGGGGAGCTGATTCCATGAGTCATCTCAGAAATTGGCTTCCTTCCCTGCCTTGATTTCCTAGAAAATGTGCTCCTGGATTAATTTTCATCCTACTAGCGCTTTTGTCCAGATATGAGAACCTGGAGGGTCCTCATTGAACCTTATCAGCTGGGACCTTGGACGGTCCCTAGCATATTTTACATACCAAATCTTGGCCCATGGCTCCTACGTGTATTTGCACCATCTCCATCAAATTTTAGCTTCTTGAACTTCCCCCATGATTTCAGGATCATGCAGGCCCAGCCTACCTTTATCCTTCGGGGCACAATTTTTCTCCCAACTGACTAAAGAGAATTTCGCCTTAACCTTTCTTCCTGCCCATAGGAAGTTTCGCTGGATATTCCTTATCTCCTTAATGATGGATTTGGGAACCGACATAATTGAAAAGAGGTAAACCTGCATAGCTTGAAGGACCAATTTCACCAGGATCAAACTGTTGGGCAAGTTCAAGGGTTTTAGAACCCAGCTGGATAACCTACCTTTAATTCGGTCAATGAGATCTTGCCAAGAGGCATTTTTGATGATTCCTTTGCCAAGAGGCACCCCCAAATACTTGGAGGGGAAGGTCCCTTTGGAGAAGCACAGAATTTGAATGATATTCCACTGAGTTATGGGAGCAGTGTTTAGGAAAAAAACCCGAGATTTCATTGCATTCATTGCAAGCCTTGAGGCCTTGGCGAAGATTGTTAAGCTCTTCTTAAAGGCTCGGGATTCTTGGACTGAAGGGTGCCCCATTAACATCGTGTCATCCACGAATTGCTGGTGAGTCTGCTTTTCCGTTCCTTGGTGCAGCGAGAGACCCCTAATTCCCCCCGCACTTACTTGGGACTGGATGAGCCTACTCACTCGTTTCTCCATAAGGACAAAGAGGAATGGAGATAGCGGATCCCCCTATCTTATCCCACGAGAAGGAGAAAAGACCTTCGTTGGGGAGCCATTGAGCATAATTGAGAAAAAAGGGGTGGTAACTAGAGCCATGACCCATTCCACCCATGCCTCATTAAAACCATATTCCTCCAACATCCTTTCGAGAAACTGCTAGCTGAGTTTGTCATAGGCCTTTGCTATGTCAATCTTGATGAGCATTCCTAGCTGCCGAGTTTGTTTTAAAGAATGGATAGCTTTGTGAACCGCAATGATACCATCCATGATCTGTTTGCCCTCTACAAAGCTCGACTGTTCGGGACTAATCAGGCCTGGGAGAAGGGGTTTCAGGCAATTTATTATCACCTTAGAAATGATCTTATAGATTACATTGCAAATAGCTATGGGCCGTAATTTATTTGGGGAATCAAACCCTCCCCCTTTGGAATCAGTCACGATTCCCTTGAAATAGTTTGTAAGTTCCTCCTCAACGTCTCTTCTAGTCTCCACCTGAGACCCATCCGCTTTCTTGATTTTATGGATCTTCGAGCCTAGTCTGTTGTGAACCACCGAGTTGTGAAAGAACTTGGTGTTTCCCCCCCCCTCCTGAAGCCATTTGACTCAAGATTTCAGTTTCCAAAAAATATCTTCTTGTCTTTCTCTGGAATCAGTTGAGAGAGGAGATCTTTCTCCTTTTCCTTCAGTGTCGTGTCCCATCCTGATTCCATTCCCTCTTGTCGGATGTGGTTAATGTCATGTATCAATCTTTTCTTGTCTTCGAAGGTATTTTTGAATTCCTCACTGTTCCACGTGGTGATCTTGGCCTTTAAAGCCTTGAGCTTTTGTTGGAAATTGTACATTCTAGTCCCCCCCGTGTTGTCCAGTTCTTGCCACCACTATTCCACAAGGCCCTTAAAGTCCTTGTGCTCCAGCCAGAATTGTTCAAATTTGAATGGTTTTCTTAGGTTGGTGTTAGATCTGTCCCATTCCAGACTGATTGGCCAATGATCCAACCCAACAGTTGGAAGAACACTGATCCTGATGTCCCCAACCCCCCTGACAATGTTTTCTAACACCAAAAATATGTCAAGTCGAGCGGCAACCAGGTGATCCCCACCTCTCATGTTATTCCACATGTACCGGCCATCCCCTGTCTCCATATCCGTCAGGGGACCAAGTGTCAGGATCTCCCTAAAATCCTCCTAGTATTTGTCCACATCCCTCCTTCCCCACTTTGTTTCCCTAAGGGACGTGATTAGGTTGAAATCTCCACCCACGATCCATGTCCCTTCCTCGGCATGATTTCTCAGCCATCTCAAGTGATGGATGAAGGCCTACTTCTGGGGGAAAGCGCTAGGCCCATAAATGTTAACTAGGGTCCCTGAAGCCCTAGAGTCTAAAAATTTGAAGGCTGAATCTAAGGAGAAGTGGTCATCCCTCCACTCTGAGATATCTATCAGTCTTGGGTCCCATAGGATTTCTATCCCCCCCCCCCCCATGCCTGGCGCATCAGACGCCATTACTCTGCTACCCTTCCAAATCTTCTGTCTTATTCTCAGCATTGTCTCAAAACTACACTTGGTTCCCTGAAGAAATAAAACGTCTGGTTTTTCCATCCTGATCTTCCTACCTAAAGTTTTTATTTTCCTCGGGTGGTTACACCCCTAATATTCCAGGAGATTATCTTCATTGGGTAACCTTACTTACCTGAGAAAATGCCTCCCTGATCGTCGGGTATTGGCCTGATTCGATTAACTTGACTCCAATTGCCGCAATCGTCTGCTTGTTTGTTTTTCGACCTCATTTTTAATCCTCCTCTAGGGTCTTCCCCTTGCTCCCCTTTTGTGGGCCTGTGCTAATCCCCAGATCACGTGATGCCTTGGATTTGATGATGGCCTACTGGAGGAGGGCAACTTGTTCCTGGGACACATACCCATTCCCTGCTTTTTCACACTCCTTTTCTGTCGCATCCAGATCCAATTCGCCTCGATCCATGTCTTCTACCTCGTCCTCCTCCATTGTCTCTATCTGATTGATTTTGATCAATCCAATCGTGATCAGCTTAGTCTCTACCTCGTATTTTTCCTTGCTTTGGTCGATTCCCTCACCCCCCTCTTTCTCTATGATCTGAAAGGGGTTGGAGCATGCTGGAGCTCTATTGACCACCTCCTTTCTTTTTTTTTGTCCCCCACTATTCCTTTCCCACTTTCTTTTCTTGACTTGCGTGAATTCATCATTGACTTGCTTCTCTTCCCCTCCCTTGTATGAGTCTGGCTTCTCTTGACCCCCCTTCATGCAGTTTCTCCCAAAATGACCATACTCATGGCATGTTCTACAACGAAAAGGGAGCTTCTCATAATCGATATGCTGGATCCACTCCTTATCATCCCAGTTCAGGCTCATTGCCTCCGAAATATCCTTTGATAGATCCATGTAGACACATATTCTTGCATAGGTCGTGTACCTCTGTTGCTTGGTCAGTTCTGCTACCTTCACAAATTCATTGATCGAGTTTCCAATGTCTTTCAAGATTTGCAGATTCCAAAATTCTCTAGGGAGGCCAATCAGCCTGACCCAAACTGGAGCGACCGTTAGATCTTTCGTTTCAAGGTTGAAACGCTCCTTCCGGGGGCGTAAAAACAAACCATTCGAGAAGAAGAAATATGGCCCCTCTTCCAGGATCCAATCCCTGTCCTCTATATTGAAGAAAATAATGGTTAAAAGACCTTTTGCCCCCAGCTGGAGATCGTAGTGCCCCTTAGGTTTCCAGGTCTCCTGGATCCAGCGGATCAGATCCTTCTCCTTCGGCCATACTACCATAAATTTCCCGATGAGGGATTTTTCTTTCCACTACTCTACTTTCTCCCTAATTAGTTCCGAGCAGATCTGAATAGCAGGGACGATCTGAGCCCTTGGGAGGCAACCGGCCCTCCCCAGATTCCTTCCCCTCCCCTTGGAATTCCACTGCCCGTTCCCCCATTAGTTCTCCCGCTCTCGTCTTCCATGGATCCCTGGGCCATTCCTCCGACCATGTCCGAATGTAGGGGCTATCCGCCCCTAGCCCTACGCAACACCTTGTTCACTGCTCCCGTGCGAGCCTTTTTCAGAGACAGCACAACTCCAATGAATTGTAGTTATTATTTGTTATTAATTCAATCCAATCAATCAATTTAGTATAACTTAACAATATAATATTAAAACATCAACTTCCGTTCTAATTTTGTCATCGTTTTATGTACAATAAAATAGTAACAAAAATATAATATATTACCATCTTTATGATAGAGTGATTTTGTTCAATAAACCTTCAAATTAATTAATTTATCATAACCAGAATCATATTTTGACAAAAAGTGCCTTTCCATGAACGAGTGAACTGGCCCTACTTAATGGGTGAACACGACTACATCAGCTTTATTGCCTCCACTCGAAACTTACTTAGTGTTCGTTTTCCAAAACTAGTAATAAGTATATATGTTATAACTTTTTGAAAAAGAGTCCTAATCCAATATTGAGAACAAAATTATACATTTTGATTTTTTTTTTATAATTTAAAATTTATTTAATTTGATATATTATAAATAAAGTTATTTGATTGAATTAAATTATATATTTTTATTTTTTACTATAATTTTAAATTTATTTAATTTGATATTATAAATAAAGTTATTTGATTGAATTATTAATACGATGAATATCATTTAAGTTGAGTATGGTCAATTATATTAAAAAAATGGTTTAAATATGATTAATAATTAAGTATGGTCAATCATAATAAAATATATTCAAATTGATCATTGATATATTACCAAGTTTAAACATACTTAATGAATTGTCAAACAAGTTCAAATATGGTCAATTATGATCTACCATGATGGTATATGGTCAAACATAATCAAATACAATTAACAATATTAGACCATGGTCAAACATGCTTTACCATAGTTGAACATGGTCAACCATTTAAACCATAGTCAACCATGGTCATCCATATTCTAGTGAACCTTAGTCACCCATGGTCAAACATGAGAAGTCATTGTCCATCATAATCAACCATGGGCAAGCATAGTCATCCATCATACACCATAATAAAAATAGCTAATCATGGTAAAAAATCCCTAACCATGTTCTTGACCATTCACTACCTTCATCATCTATAATCAAACATAGGACAAAGTTGATAAACCATTATTAACCAAATCAAACATACTCAAACATAATAAACCAAAATCAAACATGTTCAACAAAAATTGAAATAATTAATTATAATTCATTAATATTATAAATATTAGTTATTTTATTTCAATAATCTTATCCAATAGTATTAATTATTAAATAATACAATCATATATTTAAAAATAGTTCATACACACAAAAATACAAAGGATACAATAACACAATCATATATTTAAAAATAGTTTATACTAAAAAAAATACAAAAGATACATTTTTTTTACCATTTTTAAGGCACAAAAGATACAATTTTTTACTATTTTTAATTATAAAGTCAATAAAAAGTATATTAACCTCTAATTTTTATTAGTGAGAAAAGTTCTCAAAATAGCTTACTTACATCCTTGTACTACAATGATAATGTATTATTCCATAATTTTTTCTATTTTTAATTATGATGAAGTCAATATAAAGTATATCAACCTCTAATTTTTATTACATACAAAAGTTCTCAAATACTTACTTACTTTCCTGTAATACAATGATAATGTATTTATCCCAAATTAAGAAATACTTGGATGTACAACGCGCATCAATGTTCCTGTGAGTGAATGCCAGATTGATATACCACGCGCATCAATGTTCCTACGAGCGAATGAAAGATTGTTAGTTCAATTATATTGCCCAAATTTACTTAGAAAAAAAGGATACCCAAATTTACTTCATCTCCAATGAACCATGGAGAGACAGATATCATGCGGTTGTTTCTAACATAACAAATACAGATGGATTGATAACCTAGACTAGCATAGATCTTATCCAGTATGGAGATCTTGTTAGGTTTTTCATGTTAAGAAGAAGCTTTTAGGTTATGCTGCTTGACATAAATAAAAATAAATTAGTACAAATTAATTTTAAATATAAATCTATCAAGTATTTCCAAAAATCTAAATGATATAAACAAATAGATGTTTCTAAGTATTTGATAGATCTAGATTAATCTATCAAGTAAAGAAAGTGGTCCAATTTCTTGATTAGATTCTTTTAAATACCTCTAAATATTTAAATAAATTTAAATACAGTAATCATAGATTAAAAAGAGTCCAATAGAATAGCACTGCTAAGATGTTGAGGCGAGGGTTTAAGATGTTGAGGTGGGGGTTTAAGCAGAGCTCTCAAGGGAAAGAGTGGTAAGGTGGCGAGGTGAGAATATTGATTTGGGTTTATTCCAGGTTAAGCAGACGTCTCAAGAGAAAGAATGCAATGGTAAGATGGTGAGGTGAGAGCTTATTGATCCGGGGTTTATTCCAGGAATCAGCAGACCTCTTAGTTCCAGGGTAATAATAAAAGCTGTACTAGGAAGTTAAACAAAAATAATCATGTATTAAATAAGAAAGATTTTCAATACATACCAGTGCAAGGGAGAACTCCACTAATTTGATTTGAGGATGAAAAACAGGGTGTCGACGGCCTTAGTGTTTACTAGTATGATGACGCAATCCGTAGATGCTACAGTAGGTCTGCACAACGGTCATAGCTAGTATAAGAATTCCAACCAGCAGAGCTATACCTTTCCCGGGCTTCGACAGATGCCCCCAATAGACTTCCCAGAGTACCTTTTTGAGTCTGCTCTTGTAATACTTTCTGATCAGCACTTCCTCCAGTGCAGCTTTGAGGTCGTCATGAGGTTCCAGTTCGCCGGTGAAGAACGGATGACGCAGGTCGTTCCACATCTTGGCGATGCACTCGTCAGTTAACACCAGACTTCCGCGACGAATCACATGACAATCCCTGAGCAAGCGAACGTCTTCGGCCGTGTCGATGATGCAGTCCATCAATCCGACATAGCGCGTCACCTGGTTGCGTCCGGTGGCGTCGTTGAACTCCAAGGCCATCATGTTCCGCAAAAACACTTCAGTCTGCATGTGGGACACAGTGATCCGCGGAAGGTAGAGCGTCCCCGAGTATGTGTCAAATCGGATCTGATACGGCGGCTTGGCAAACGATTTAAATTTGATGCCGGCTTTTACCATCTGCCCCGCGTTGTAAGCGTTGTGAAAATCGCGTTGGTCATTGTCTGTGGGATGTTTGACGCAAATTTTCAACACAGCTGCAATAACCACTTCCAGAAAGTGCTTAGTGCTCTGTAATAAAGTCCGCCGATCTATCCCATCGTCCGTCCGGCTAGCTTGCATATGCAGGAATGGCGAAACGAATGAGTGCATCAAACCCAACAAATGGCGCTCATTTGCGATCTCGATCTGATTAGAATTAGCTCTCTCTATGAAATCGAAGGGACACAACTCCTTCGATGCCTCCACCAACAGTGTATTGAAGTCATGATTGTCTGCTTGTGATTTCTGGTTCTCGAAAACCATTTTCAAGACAGACAGAGGTATCTGATTCTCCAGCTTCAGAATGTCGCACTTTATACAGACGTCAAGCGTACTTAAACTCACCATGTCGCGGTCTTGATCACTAGACAGACGGAATAAGAAACTTAACAGAAAATATGCATCTATGGTCATCATTAGAGCAAAGTCCTTAAAATACCTGTCTTCTCTACTAATTATAGGACAGTCATAAAAACGTTCAATTACCTTCTTCATCTTTTCAATATTTTCAACTATATCGTCCAAACTCTTGCCCTGATTGTGCCCTCTCTGCCAGAGAGGGGTGGCAGACTGAACTTTGTATGCCTCTGCTGTTGACATCTTCAGCTCAGGATACTGATAACAACCGCCTCCCACAGAAGACGATTCAAAATCTGTGTCCAGCTTCCAGTGGTGGTAAGGACCTAGGGATAAAAAGCGAGGAATATAGGCCTCTCGTTTCAGATTCATGAGAGGTGTAGCCACACGCGGAATCGCATATGAGTTTGCTAGAGATTTATTGTCAATGACCATATCTTTAACTTGTGCAATCCACTCCCTCGGAAACTCTCGCGCTTCCGCCATCACTCTAGATATAACAGTTTAATGTAATCTACTGTAGAAGGTCTCTGCTTATTTGAACACCCAGATCAACATGAAAGCATTACGGCCTATTCCCTAACACCCATTCCGATTGCACATAAACTGTCCGTAAGAAATAAAGTGTGGAAGAATATAATGAATGAAATCCTCGCATTATGTTATTCAAACTTCAAAGTTACATGAACAAACAAAAAGTGTGGAAGAATATAATGAATGAAATCCTCGCATTATGTTATTCAAACTTCAAAGTTACATGAACAAAAAAAAAAATATCAGTCTGTTTTTTTAAAGTTACACAAAACAAAGAAGCACTTTTTTTAAAGTTACACAAAACAAAGGAAAAGCACTGAAACAAAGAAGCACTGACAAGGGCCCACATCACGTGCATTTCAATAATTACTGGAGCTTTGTTTTAAATCAACAGCAACAATGAATTGACGTAGCAGTCACATGATGTACCTATGAATCATTTCTTCAACTTTATTTTTATTTGATATGAAAATCATACACGGCAATCCTTATTTATTGGACAGACTTTTCTTTGGGAGGGGAGCTTGTCAAATGGATAACCTACAAGAGATACAACAGTACCCATTTGACAGGCTCCCCTCCCGAGAGAAAGTCTGTCTAGTATATAAGACGCTCTTATCATACACTGAGCTTAGGATAAACTGCAACCAAAACACCCTTTTATTTTAGTGTGTTTTTTCATTATTTTGATCAAAATTTAGGCATCAAGCTAAACTCTCAACCATTTGCACCTAAAACCTGGTTAGTTTTTTTGGCTAAAATCTTGCTCAAATTTTTCAAAAAGTAGTTTTTAGTGATTAGAATTGCATAAACTGGGTGTCCAAGAAGTGCTGAATCCATTTCTGCAATAAAAATTGCAATTTTAACACTAGAAATCTCAATTTTAACAACAAATAGTATTGCTTGTTAACTAAAAAAGTGCAAATGATCTAGAAATTAGCCAACTCCAAAATTTTGTGATATCAATTTTACATGATTAATTTACTGATTTTGAAACTAAAGTACCCATATTGTATAGTAATTTGGATTTAAGGAAACCAAAAATGAGTTTTAAGCCAATTTTTATGTTGCTGATCGGGGGACAGGGATTTGAGAAACCAAAAATGAGTTTTGAGCCATTTTTATGTTGCTGATCTGGGCGTTTTGGTTACTGCTCCGTAACACTGAATTTAAGTATATCACATCATTGCATTGCAGTACATACAAAAATTGGAATTTGATGACGTTGTTGGAATTTGATGACTTTTTGTCTGTCAAGGAGCATTTTGACTGTTAAATACTTTTAAATATTTTGAGAAAACTTTTAATAGAATCAGTAACAAATTTTTAAAAAGTATTGTTGAGTTTTATAAATTTTTATAAACTTTAATTAGTTTTTTTGGTAGTTTTTCTAGAAACTGAACTTTAAAACAAGTTTCTAAACTCAAATTTTAATTGCATGTAATTATGAATGTTGCACTTATGATACTGCATTCAGACACTGGTTATTAATGTTGGAATTAATTCCAGCCATCTATTACAACACTATTTTCTTAGTTGTGACTAAGCCACCTACTACAACACTACCTTCTTAATTGTTACTAGTTAATTTGTTGATAGATTAATGTTGTTGCCTGCTGGTTACTGTTACCTATTCTGATTTTGGACCATTTCAAAGAACCAACTCTTTATTGCATTAATACCTTGATCAATTTCAACCATCCAATGATGTAGAAGTCTAGACCTATCTCCGATTCCTAATTATGATTTACATGTGGTAAAATTAAAATGATTTTCTTTGATGGCGAAAGTATAGATTCATGAATTAAGAATAACTTTTTTTTAATGGACATGTTATGTAACTCAGTAAATAAAAATTCGTAAATAAAAGTTCAAAACGTTAAAAAATTTAGTATAAAGAGTTGAGATGAAATGAAATATCAACCCTGATCCCCACAATTTTTTCCTGCAATTTGCAAAACTATTTTCGTGTTTTCGAAAGGATTATTTTCGTGTTTTGGAAAGGAAATCCAAAGATACCATTTCTGTGCTCAAATCCCGATGAAATTTGAAATTTTAACGAGAACCCTGAAATCAAAATCAAGGTGTAATGAACTCTGAACGTTTGAAAGACAATACAATGGAACGATCAAATCACATAATAATCAGTCTTGATTTTGATGCAGGTTGTCAAGCATTCTCCAGACCTAGGCCAGGCTATGGTTGCACCCTGTTTTGGACTAGAGCCCCACCCTGTATTGGACTAGAGCCCTCATGATGAGCGCACTAAGTTACTCGATCTATATCTTTTCCTTTAGGATATTTAAAGTATAGAATTTGTAATATATACACTTTTCCTTTTAGGATTTTTAAAGTATAGAATTAGTTATATATATATATATTTTTAGGATTTTCGAAGTATAGAATTTTTTTTCTTTTACATAAAAAACAACCTCATATTCTCATATTAATAAAGTTGTATTATAAAAAACAAATAAAGTTGTATTATAAAAAACAGTTACAATGAGAATTTTTTTTTGCAAAATAACCATTAAACTTATGATCTTAACCAATATATATATATATATA
>LPNX010135201.1:0-11937 GCA_001517045.1 Pseudotsuga menziesii | reverse complement strand
TATCAACCACCAATCACCATGCCCAGGGTTTTTTTATTGGAAAGCTAACGATTGCTAGCTTTCCAATAACATAAGCATGTGTGCTTATTCTATGTAATGGAAATTTTTATTATGAGGTGAATGTGGAAGAAGACGCTGAGTTTTTAAAGCTTGTCATTTATAAACACTTATTCTCTCATGTTTACATGTCCAAAAGTTATTCATCTAACAAGTTAAATGATGGTCTCTATGGGATAGGCTATTATGAATCTTTAGGAAATGTGAACTTAAAGAGATTCTTATTATTTTTCTTTTGGAAAGCTAGTGACTGCTAGCTTTCTTTGTAGCATAAGCATGTGTGCAGTCGCTAGAAGAAAATTTTTATGCTACAAGTAAAGCTAGCAGTCGCTGGCTTTCCTCGATCCTTTGTTATGTGTTTATTTCAAAATAGAGCACATGGCACAAGCTCAAGGTATAAGCTAGCAACCACCAATAACCATGGACAATATTTTTCTATTGGAAAGTTAGCGACTGCTAGCTTTCTTTAGAGTATAAGTATGTGTTATTATCCTAGAAGGAAATGCTTATGCTAGAAGGAAAGCTAGCAGTCGCTAGCTTTCCTTGATCTTGTACCATGTGCTTATTTGAAAATAGAGTACATGATACAAGTTCAAAGTATAAGCTAGCAACCACCAATAACCATGCCCAGGGTTTTTCTATTGGAAAGCTAGCGACTGCTAGCTTTCCTTTTAACATAAGTATGTGTCTCATGCTAAAAGGAAATGCATTTGCTAGAAGGAAATGTAGCATTCGTTAAAAATAGAGTACATGGCACAAGCTCAAGGTATAATCTAATAACCACCAATCACCATGGACAGGGTTTTTGTATTGGAAAGCTAGCGACTGTTAGCTTTCCTTCTTGCATAAGCATATGTGTTTATGATAGAAGAAAATTCTTATGCTACAAGGAAAACTAGCAGTCGCTAGCTTTCTTTGATTTGTTGCCATGTTCTTATTTCAAAATAGAGCACATGACACAAGCTCAAAGTATAATCTAGCAACCACCAATCACCATGGACATGATTTTTCTATTGGAAAGCTAGCGACTGCTAGCTTACCTTCTAGCATAAGTATGTGTTATTATCCTAGAAGGAAATGCTTATGCTAGGAGGAAAGCTAACAGTCGCTAGCTTTCCTTGATCTTGTGCCATGTGTTTATTTCAAAATAGAGCACATGGTGCAAGCTGAAGGTATAAGCTAGCAACCACCAATCACCATGGACAGTGTTATCAATTGGAAAGCTAACAACTGCTAGCTTTCCTTCATGGCTAGATTTTTTCTATTAGAAAGCTAGCAATTGTTATCTTTCCTTCTAGCATAAGCACATGTGTGCTTATGCTAGAAGGAAATGCTTATGCTAGAAAGAAAGCTAGCAGTCGCTAGCTTTTCTTTATCTTGTGCCATGTGCTTCTTTCAAAATAGAGCACATGGCACAAGCTCAAGGTATAAGCTAGCAACCACCAATCACCATGGCTAGGGTTTTTCTATTGGAAAGCTATCGACTAACAACTTTCCTTCCAGCATAAGAATGTGTTCTTATGCCAGAAGGAAATGCTTATGCTAGCTATCCTTGATCTTGTTCCGTGTTCTTCTTTCAAAATAGATCACATGGGACAAGATCAACGTATAACCTATCAACCACCAATCACCATGCCTAGGGTTTTTTTATTGGAAAGCTAGTGATTGCTAGCTTTCCAATAACATAAGCATGTGTGCTTATTCTATGTAATAGGAAGTTTTATTATGAGGTGAATGTGGACGAAGACGCTGAGTTTTTAAAGCTTGTCATTTATAAACACTTATTCTCTCATGTTGACATGTCCAAAAGTTATTCATCTAACGAATTAAATGATGGTCTCTATGGGATAGACTATTATGAATATTTAGGAAATGTGAACTTAAAGAGATTCTTATTATTTTTCTATTGGAAAGCTAGAGACTGCTAGCTTTCCTTGTAGCATAAGCATGTGTGCAGTCACTGGAAGAAAAATTCTTATGCTACAAGTAAATCTAGCAGTCGCTGGCTTTCCTTGATCTTTTGTCATGTGTTTATTTCAAAATAGAGCACATGGCACAAGCTCAAGGTATAAGCTAACAACCACCAATCACCATGGACAATATTTTTCTATTGGAAAGCTAGCAACTGCTAGCTTTATTTCTAGCATAAGTATGTGTTATTATCCTAGAAGGAAATGCTTATGCTATAAGGAAAGCTAGCAGTCGCTAGCTTTCCTTGATCTTGTGCCATGTGCTTATTTGATAATAGAGTACATGATACAAGTTCAAAGTATAAGCTAGCAACCACCAATCACCATGCCCTGGGTTTTTCTATTGCAAAGCTAGCGACTGCTAGCTTTCCTTCTAACATAAGCATGTGTGTCATGCTAAAAGGAAATGCATTTGCTAGAAGGAAAGGTAGCATTCGTTAAAAATAGAGTACATGGCACAAGCTCAAGGTATAAGCTAACAAACACCAATCACCATGGACAGGGTTTTTGTATTGGAAAGCTAGCGACTGTTAGCTTTCCTTCTTGCATAAGCATGTGTGTTTATGATAGAAGGAAATTCTTATGCTACAAGGAAAGCTAACAGTCGCTAGCTTTCTTTGATCTGTTGCCATGTTCTTATTTCAAAATAGAGCACATGGCACAAGCTCAAAGTATAATCTAGCAACCACTAGTCACCATGTACAGGATTTTTCGATTGGAAAGCTAGCGACTGCTAGCTTTCCTTATAGCATAAGTATGTGTTATTATCTTAGAAGGAAATGCTTATGCTATGAGGAAAGCTAGCAGTCGCTAGATTTCCTTGATCTTGTGCCATGTGTTTATTTAAAAATAGAGCACATGGCGCAAGCTGAAGGTCTAAGCTAGCAACCACCAATCACCATAGACAATGTTATCAATTGGAAAGGTAACGACTGCTAGATTTCCTTCATGGCTAGAGTTTTTCTATTAGAAAGCTAGCAATTGTTATCTTTCCTTCTAGCATAAGTGTCCTTATTGTAGAAGGAAATGCGTATGCTAGAAAGAAAGCTAGCAGTCGCTAGCTTTCCTTTATCTTGTGCCATGTGCTTCTTTCAAAATAGAGCACATTGCACAAGCTCAAGATATAAGCTAGCAACCACCAATCACCATGGCTAGAGTATTTTCTATTGGAAAGCTATCGACTGACAACTTTCCTTCCAGCATAAGAATGTGTTTTTATGCCAGAAGGAAATGCTTATGCTAGCTTTCCTTGATCTTGTTCCGTGTTCTTCTTTAAAAATAGAGCACATGGCACAAGATCAACGTATAACCTATCAACCACCAATCACCATGCCCAGGGTTTTTTTATTGGAAAGCTAGCGATTGCTAGCTTTCCAATAACATAAGCATGCGTGCTTATTCTATGTAATTGGAAATTTTATTATGAGGTGAATGTGGAAGAAGACGCTGAGTTTTTAAAGCTTGTCATTTATAAACACTTATTCTCTCATGTTGACATGTCCAAAATTTATTCATCTAACGAGTTAAATGATGGTCTCTATGGGATAGGCCATTATGAATCTTTAGGAAATGTGAACTTAAAGAGATTCTTATTATTTTTCTATTGGAAAGCTAGCGACTGCTAGCTTTCCTTGTAGCATAAGCATGTGTGCAGTCGCTAGAAGAAAAATTCTTATGCTACAAGTAAAGCTAACAGTCGTTGGCTTTCCTTGATCTTTTGTCATGTGTTTATTTCAAAATAGAGCACATGGCATAAGCTCAAGGTATAAGCTAGCAACCACCAATCACCATGGACAAGATTTTTCTATTCAAAAGCTAGCGACTGCTAGCTTTCTTTCTAGCATAAGTATGTGTTATTATCCTAGAAGGAAATTCTTATGCTAGAAGGAAAGCTAGAAGTCGCTAGCTGTCCTTCATCTTGTGCCATGTGCTTATTTTAAAATAGAGTACGTGATACAAGTTCAAAGTATAAGCTAGCAACCACCAATCACCATGCCCAGGGTTTTTCTATTGTAAAGCTAGCAGTCAAGCTAGCGACTGCTAGCTTTTCTTCTAACATAAGCATGTGTGTCATGCTAAAAGGAAATGCATTTGCTAGAAGGAAAGGTAGCATTCGTTAAAAATAGAGTACATGGCACAAGCTAAAGGTATAAGCTAACAACCACCAATCACCATGGACACGGTGTTTGTATTGGAAAGCTAGCGACTGTGAGCTTTCATTTTTGCATAAGCATGTGTGTTTATGATAGAAGGGAATTCTTATGCTACAAGGAAAGCTAGCAGTCGTTAGCTTTCTTTGATCTGTTGTCATGTTCTTATTTCAAAATAGAGCACATGGCACAAGGTAAAAATATAATCTAGCAACCACCAATCACCATGGACATGATTTTTCTATTGGAAAGCTAGCGACTGCGAGCTTTCCTTCTAGCATAAGTATGTGTTATTATCCTAGAAGGAAATGCTTATGTTAGGAGGAAAGCTAGCAGTCGCTAGCTTTCCTTGATCTTGTGCCATGTGTTTATTTCAAAATAGAGCACATGGCGCAAGCTGAAGGTATAAGCGAGCAACCACCAATCACCATGGACAGTGTTATCAATTGGAAAGCTAACGACTGCTAGCTTTTCTTCATGGCTAGAGTTTTTCTATTAGAAAGCTAGCAATTGTTATCTTTCCTTCTAGCCTAAGCACATGTGTGCTTATGCTAGAAGGAAATTCTTATGCTAGAAAGAAAGCTAGCAGTCGCTAGCTTTCCTTTATCTTGTGTCATGTGCTTCTTTCAAAATAGAGCACATGGCACAAGCTCAAGGTATAAGCTAGCAACCACCAATCACCATGGCTAGGGTTTTTCTATTGGAAAGCTAGCGACTGATAACTTTCCTTCTAGCATAAGAATGTGTGGTTATGCCAGAAGGAAATGCTTATGGTAGCTTTCCTTGATCTTGTTCCATGTTCTTCTTTCAAAATAGAGCACATGGCATAAGATCAACATATAACCTATCAACCACCAATCACCATGCCCAGGGTTTTTTTATTGGAAAGCTAATGATTGGTAGCTTTCCAAGACGCTGAGTTTTTAAAGCTTGTCATTTATAAACACTTATTCTCTCATGTTGACATGTCCAAAAGTTATTCATCTAACAAGTTAAATGATGGTCTCTATGGGATAGGCTATTATGAATATTTAGGAAATGTGAACTTAAAGAGATTCTTATTATTTTTCTATTGGAAAGCTAGCGACTGCTAGCTTTCCTTGTAGCATAAGCATGTGTGCAGTCGCCAGAAAAAAAATTCTTATGCTACAAGTAAAGCTAGCAGTCGCTGGCTTTGCTTGATCTTTTGTCATGTGTTTATTTCAAAATAGAGCACATGGCACAAGCTCAAGGTATAATCTAGCAACCACCAATCACCATGGACAAGATTTTTCTAGTGGAAAGCTAGCGACTGCTAGCTTTATTTCTAGCATAAGTATGTGTTATTATCCTAGAAGAAAATGCTTATGCTAGATGGAAAGCTAGCAGTCGCTAGCTTTCCTTGATCTTGTGCCATGTGCTTATTTGAAAATAGAGTACATGATACAAGTTCAAAGTATAAGCTAGCAACCACCAACCACCACGCCCAGGGTTTTTCTATTGGAAAGCTAGCGACTGCTAGCTTTCCCTCTAACATAGGCATGTGTGTCATGCTAAAACAAAATGCATTTGCTAGAAGGAAAGGTGGCATTCGTTAAAAATAGAGTATATGGCACAAGCTCAAGGTATAAGCTAACAACCACCAATCACCATGGACAGGGTTTTTGTATTGAAAAGCTAGCGACTGTTAGCTTTCCTTCTTGCATAAGCATGTGTGTTTATGATAGAAGAAAATTTTTATGCTACAAGGAAAGCTAGCAGTCGCTAGATTTCTTTGATCTGTTGCCATGTTATTATTTCAAAATAGAGCACATGGCACAAGCTCAAAGTATAATCTAGCAACCACCAATCACCATGGACAGGATTTTTCTATTGGAAAGCTAGCGACTACTAGCTTTCTTTCTAGCATATGTATGTGTTATTATCTTAGAAGGAAATGCTTATGCTATGAGGAAAGCTAGCAGTCGCTAGCTTTCCTTGATCTTGTGCCATGTGTTTATTTCAAAATAGAGCACATGGCGCAAGCTGAAGGTATAAGCTAGCAACCACCAATCACCATGGACAACGTTATCAATTAGAAAGCTAACGACTGCTAGCTTTCCTTCACGGCTAGAGTTTTTCTATTAGAAAGATAGCAATTGTTATCTTTCCTTCTAGCATAAGCACATGTGTGCTTATGCTAGAAGGAAATGTTTATGCTACAAAAGAAAGCTAGCAGTCGCTAGCTTTCCTTTATCTTGTGCCATGTGCTTCTTTTAAAATAGAGCACATGCCACAAGCTCAATGTATAATCTAGCAACCACCAATCACCATGGCTAGGGTTTTTCTATTGGAAAGCTAGCGACTGATAACTTTCTTTCTAGCATAAGAATGTGTGGTTATGCGAGAAAGAAATGCTTATGCTAGCTTTTTTTGATCTTGTTCCGTGTTCTTCTTTCAAAATAGAGCACATGGCACAAGATCAACGTATAACCTATCAACCATCAATCAACATGCCCAGGGTTTTTTATTGGAAAGCTAGCGATTGCTAGCTTTCCAATAACATAAGCATGTGTGCTTATTCTATGTAATGGGAAGTTTTATTATGAGGTGAATGTGGAAGAAGACATTGAGTTTTTAAAGCTTGTCATTTATAAACACTTATTCTCTCATGTTGACATGTCCAAACGTTATTCATCTAACAAGTTAAATGATGGTCTCTATGGGATAGGCTATTATGAATCTTTAGGAAATGGGAACTTAAAGAGATTCTTATTATTTTTCTATTAGAAAACTAGCGACTGCTAGCTTTCCTTGTAGCATAAGCATGTGTGCAGTCGCTAGAAGAAAATTTTTTATGCTACAAGTAAAGCTCGTAGTCGCTGGCTTTCCTTGATATTTTGTCATGTGTTTATTTCAAAATAGAGCACATGGCACAAGCTCAAGGTATAATCTAGCAACCACCAATCACCATGGACAAGTTTTTTCTATTGGAAAGCCAGCGACTGCTAGCTTTCTTTCTAGCATAAGTATGTGTTATTATCCTAGAAGGAAATGCTTATGCTAGAAGGAAAGCTAGCAGTCGCCAGCTTTCCTTGATCTTGTGCCATGTGCTTATTTGAAAATAGAGTACATGATACAAGTTCAAAGTATAAGCTAGCAACCACCAATCACCATGCCCATTGTTTTTCTATTGGAAAGCTAGCGACTGCTAGCTTTCTTTCTAACATAAGCATGTGTGTCATGCTAAAAGGAAATGCATTTGCTAGAAGGAAAGGTAGCATTCGTTAAAAATAGAGTACATGACACAAGCTCAAGGTATAAGCTAACAACCACCAATCACCATGGATAGGGGTTTTGTATTGGAAAGCTAGTGACTATTAGCTTTCCTTCTTGCATAAGCATGTGTGTTTATGATAGAAGGAAATTCCTATGCTCGAGGAAAGCTAGCAGTCGCCAGCTTTCTTTGATCTGTTGCCATGTTCTTATTTCAAAATAGAGCACATGACACAAGCTCAAAGTATAATCTAGCAACCACCAATCACCATGGACATGATTTTTCTATTGGAAAGCTAGCGACTGCTAGCTTTCCTTCTAGCATAAGTATGTGTTATTATCTTAGAAGGAAATGCTTATGCTAGGAGAAAAGATAGCAGTCGCTAGCTTTCCTTGATCTTGTGCCATGTGTTTATTTCAAAATAGAGCACATGGCGCAAGCTGAAGGTATAAGCTAGCAACCACCAATCACCATGGACAGTGTTATCAATTGGAAAGCTAATGACTGCTAGCTTTCTTTCATGGCTAGAGTTTTTCTATTAGAAAGCTAGCAATTGTTATCTTTCCTTCTAGCATAAGCACATGTGTGCACATGTGCTTATGCTTATGCTAGAAGGAAATGCTTATGCTAGAAAGAAAGCTAGTAGTCGCTAGCTTTCCTTTATCTTGTGCCATGTGCTTCTTTCAAAATAGAGCACATGGCACAAGCTCAAGGTATAAGCTAGCAACCACCAATCACCATGGCTAGGGTTTTTCTATTGGAAAGCTAGCGACTGATAATTTTTCTTCTAGCATAAGAATGTGTGGTTATGCCAGAAGGAAATGCTTATGGTAGCTTTCCTTGATCTTGTTCCGTGTTCTTCTTTCAAAATAGAGCACATGGCACAAGATCAACGTATAACCTATCAACCACCAATCACCATGGCCAGGGTTTTTTTATTGGAAAGCTAGCGATTTCTATATTTCCAAAAACATAAGCATGTGTGCTTATGCTAGAAGGAAATGCTTATTCTAGAAGGAAAGATAGCAGTCGCTAGCTTTCCTTGATCCTGTGCCACGTGCTGATTTCAAAATAGAGTACATGACACAATCTCTAGGTATAACCTAGCAACCAACAATCACCATGCCCAAGGTTTTTCTATTGGAAAGCTAGCGACTACTAGCTTTCCTTCTAGCATAAGCATGTGTGCTTATGCTAGAAGGAAATGCTTATGTTAGAAGGAAAGCGAGCAGTCGCTAGTTTTCCTTGATCTTGTGCCATGTGCTTATTTCAAAATAGAGGACATGGCACAAGATTACCGTATAAGTTAGTAACCACAAATCACCATGGCTAGGGTTTTTCTATTGGAAAGATAGCGATTGATAACTTTCCTTCTAACATAAGCATGTGTGCTTATACTAGAAGGAAATGCTTATGTTAGAAAGAAAGCTAGCAGTTGCTAGCTTTTTTTGATCTTGTGCCATGTGTTTCTTTCAAAATAGAGCACATGGCATAAGCTCAAGGTATAAGCTAGAAACCACCAATCACCATGCTCAGGGTTTATCTATTAGAAATCTAGCGAGTACTAGCTTTCATTCTAGCATAAATATGTGTGCTTGTGCTACAAGAAAATGCTTAGGCTAGAACAAAAGCTAGGAGTCACTAGATTTCCTTGATTTTGTGCCATGTGCTTATTTCAAAATAGAGTACATGGCACAAGACCAAGGTATAACCTAGCAACCACCAATCACCATGCCCAGGGTTTTTCTTCTAGAAAGCTAATGAGTGCTAGCTTTTCTTCTAGCACAAGCATGTGTGCTTATGCTAGAAGGAAATGCTTATGCTAGAAGGAAAGCTAGTAGTCGCTATGTATTAGTAGTCGCTAATCTAGGAGTCACTTATAATTCAAAAAAATTCTACTATGTATTAGTATACTAATAGTGGCATCAAGTAGCATTGCTTGGGATTTTGTATTACTCTAGTTCCATATAGATTTTATTCTTCAATAATCTACAATATAGGTTTAGATGACACCAAATAACTATTTTCAGGAGTACTTAAAATAGGGATGACTCCAATAAAGGATATTTGAATTTACTTTGAACAATTGATACAAAAAAATAAATCTCAGTGAGCCATGATTATACAAACTTGCATGATCAATCATGGTTGGATTCCAACCTACTTAATAACTACCTTCAATACTATTACAAGTTCCATGATTATACAAACTTGCATGATCGATCATGGCTAGATTCCAACCTACTTAATAACTACCTTCGATACTATTACAAGTTCTTAAGTATGGAAAATTTTTAGACATTTTTACAAGTTTTCTAAGAATAGTTTTGTGTTTGTATTAAGATTATATACATTGCTAACCAATCTTGTTTTGATTACGCTTTGTAGCTCCATCATAATTTATATGTAAAGTCCCTTTTGGTGGTGGGGACTAAATGGTGGGGAACAATGTTTAATTTGCACAACAAAATGATGCCATACCCTTTTTAGCTATTACAAGTACATTATTTTTTTGTAGATTGTGTTTTGCCTAAAATATAAGATCACAGTTTACATGGTTTAACCTTAACTACAAATTATAATTCAATTGTGTGTTACAGAATTTGTAGGAGCGACAATGGAAAGTATAATTTTCACAAAAGGGGACTATGTTGACCTCCTGGTTAATGGTCAAGTTATTGGGCTAGGAAAGGTTGAATCTACAGAAGTTGGAACTTATTATGGTGGAGGAAGGGTTGTTGCAGGTTATGTTATGGTTTTGATAATTGATGTCACTCAACCACATTTGATTGTGGAATATGTTGATGAAGGGGACACACATCCATGGAGGACTACAGGTTTGAGGCACACCATAGGTAAATCAAATACCAAAGCATGTGTTAAGAATTATTCATAGTTTATTGAATGTTTTTTTGAGAAAATACTAATTTTGTTATGTTTGGTGTACAGGTGCAAATGTTTGTTCAACATTTTCTATTGGAGACAAAGTAGATCTTTTACAACATGGAGTGAAGGTGGGTGAGGGCTCCATATTCATTACAGAGCTTGGGAATAAGGTTCATGGAAAGATTGTAAATAAAGGATGCATAGTGGTTAGAATTGAGAAGGTGTTAAAAAATGATGCTCCTTTACCACATCCAACTGGATTTGAGGAAACACTAGGGGGTGCAATAGAATCTTATGAGATTTGGCCAGAAATAGATTTGAAACCTCATTGTGAAGATCAACCCATAAATATTCCACAAGATAGGGCTGCATTCACATGTACAAGGGTTTCTCTTACACATGGATGCATAGGAACAATTATGTGCATTGCCAAAGGAATGATAGTTAATGTCCATGAGGATGACATGGTTGTGGGTGAAACACTAGGTGAAGATAACTTTGGTGTTTTTGTGGAAGAGATACAGGGGTATTGTGAAAGATGCAAGATTGGGGATAAGTCTATACATGGATTGGTCAGATGGCCAATACATAAATTGGTGGACAACATAGGTGAGATGTTAAGGGTCAAGACAAAGTACAAAGAGCCACCCATGGAAATGCTGATATGGGATGTTATAGAGGATACAAGTCCTTTATACCAATGGGATGGGGATCTTTATAATAAAAAAGATCAAGATGTCAATGTTCTTAATGAATCGAGGCCATATAAAAATATTAAATGAGCTATGACAAGAGAAAAAGTTGCAAAACGTCAAACCAAGATAGATAAAGAGAAAGAAGTCCGACTTTTGGCTGCAGATGAATGTTGTAAACAAGATTGTCTTCAACATGTGGATAGGAATGCCATTGCAAATTCTAGAAGGGATATGGAATGCAAAGACAAAAATGGTATCAGGGAATTTGTATTGAATTCACTTGTTTCAAACACTATCATGTCAAAGAGCCATGGCCATGGCCTACCTCCTATTATTAGAAAAGTAAAGGACATGAGATTTGATGGTAATGTTATTTGTAAGAAAGCATGGTACAAGATACATAAGATTCCTCAAAGCACCTTCTATAGCTACCAACATAATTTTGAACAAGGACATATGGAATCCATTCATGGTAACACCAATACATGTAAAGCACGTGCACATACTGTGGCGGCCATAGAAATACTGCATAAAATTGTAATGGACAATTCAGAGTTTTCGCCAAACCAAACACGTCAAGTCGAAGCAGATGGAACTTCTTCTCCTCTAAGATTGTTGCCTTCGACTTACACACAAAGCTCTTTGCTAAAAGATATCAATGTGGGTTTGGAAAAGCTCAATTGTCCATTAATATCACAACCAACAATGAGCAAGATTTGGAACACTCATTTTTGAGATGTGGCATTCTCAAAGAACACCAACTTCAGTAAATGTAGTGAATGTATTGTGTTGAAAGCACAAATGAAGTCAACAACTACAAAAGAGTTGGAAGAAACGGCACGTGCTAGATTGAACAAACATAACAAGATCGTTATGTGCGGAAGACATTGCTACTATGCCCATAGAATCATGTCAGAGAGGTTTCCAAAGGAGTATTTGAGTAT
>LPNX010135198.1:0-26866 GCA_001517045.1 Pseudotsuga menziesii | reverse complement strand
ATCTAAACCCCTACTTGACTCCTGAGGTCATCTCAATGATGTTAAAATCATATTTCCTAATAGCCACCAAGCCACATCTATACAATGCATTTGGTAAAATAAATATCTGAGATGTGGTTCTTGGATCAATTAAAATAGAAAGAGTAACATCCTTTCTTTTACTTGTGATCTCCAAGCATGTTAACTAGTGCACATGGTTGTTCATTTCTATATGGGTTTGGTGATCTCTCCCAACATCTCCCACCGTGGTGTAATTCTTAATAAATATAGCTCTAGTGATCTCCCTTTGTAAAATTTCTCAAAATGGGTCGCTCCACATGTCCAACAACCTCCTTTTAAATATGTTCAATGTGTTCTCGGTTGGGAAAGATTAGTTCAAGCACTACTCTACTAAGTATGTTGAGGGAAATAATTGTTACAGAGAAATTATATTACAGGAAACCAAGAACACTCTTCTTTGGATGCACAATAAGGTCTCAATCTCTATCTCTGCCAGCTTGGCCTATGATCTCATTGTATCATCATTGTTGCCTCCCTCTCCGGTCATATTACACTCCCGACTTTGGTATTGTAATGTTCCTTTAAAACTTAAATGCTTTGTATTGTTGTGCATTGAGAACCACATTAATACATGGGACAATCTGAGTAAAAAAGGATGGTATAGGCCGAACATATGTAGTCTCTGTAGAACTGCTGATGAATCTGTCAATCATCTCTTCATTGAATGTTCATTTGCTCGGGATACCATCAATTTTTTAAACAGAAGTCATAACTGTTTTTCTGGCTTGGGATGATCCTACATATTGGGAAATATTGAAGACTGGTTTAAATACCAGAGTTGAACTTTTGTCTCCTTGGGCTCTTATGTACTTCTCGAAAGAAATTGTGATCCCCACTCTCCATGTTTATGGGGACTCATCTGTCATAATCAATTGGGTAAATGGAAAAGCAACACTCTCAGCCCTCGATCTAGATTCCTGGTGCCTCAATACTATCAAACTCAAAGCTTACTTTCACAAGTTAGACTTCTAGCACGTCTATAGAGAACACAATGAGAAGGCATATAGTTTATCCAAGGAAGCGCTCCCCATGGCCATTGGCCTTCTCTCCTTCACAGAATACTATGAAGGCGAAACTATTGGGGAAGATAAGTTTTAGCTATTCTAAAGTTGAGCTCGTACATACTACTCCCTGAACCATTAATAATGTATACTATTAAGTAATAGCTGAAGGGGACTCTTAGATACGCCTGGTGGTTCACATAGCAACTAGACTACAAAGTGGAATATCTATATATTAATCAACATGAAGAAAATATAGCCATATATGTTCACAAACTCTGCCATGGATAATTTTAGGGGCGAATTTTAGCCTAGTGGGCTAGTTTTCCATGTTTTTCTCCCAAAAAACATTCGCCATTTTGCATTTTTTGAAGCCCTGTTTCGCCCAATTTTGATGGGGTAAATTATTTTCACCCTAAAAATCGCCAAATTATTATATAAACGATATAAAATCCTTGGAAATTAAAGTATTTTTTGAAAAATATCACCAATCATTTTATAGTTGGCGTTTTAAGAATTGGTAATATTCGCCAACATTTATACACTTTTAAATAAGTATGGTTCCTTAAAATCATCCCTGAACTCTGCTCAACTTAATCTTTGACATCTCCCTTGTAAATTGTGATTTGGCATATGTTTGTTATCGATTATCTGCCTTAAAATGTGGGGATGAGCAATTTGATCCATCACTAAGTATTTTATGCATGATAAGCTCAGCTTTCACTACATCCATCTATTGAAAATATCACTTTTCTTTGACACCAATTAACATCTGGACAACTTCATTGGTGGTAGTCCTAATGCTCAAAATCCCTTTCAATTTGAAATAAAGAAAACATATTGAATATCACGCCCCCTATACTTGATCTAGTTGTCAAAAGGAAGATAGAAAGTTGGGCATTCCTGTAGAAAAGTAGCTCAGATATACCTTGCATTTATTTAAGCTATATCATAAAGCATGCATTGTCCTGTAAACAAAGTAGACCCTGAAGAAGGTTGTTGTTGCAAGATAGCTTTGTGCATTAAATCAAAGGTCTAATCAAATATTGCTACTAATAATTGATATGTGCACAATTCAAACAACAATGAAAATATTTTTACAAGAAACAAAAATAAAGAAGGGAATCTCTACAACAACATACATATGTTGTGAACTATATATCTATCTATATATGTATGTATTTTAATGTATTTCTATATATATATGAATATTGAAGCTTGGTTCCACAAACTTGCATGTATGGACATGCATGATGCATATTTTTTCTAATAATGAACGTGTTATGCATAAATTTTGGTTTGGATTAATTACTAAAAAATACATGTTTCCTTTGATATTGCTTAGAGGATACCTTTCCATGCACTACCTCCTCCATTGCCTTGTTTTCTAAGAGGATATGAAGATAACGTAGCCACTCCATTACCTTGTTTGCTGAGAGGAGTTGAAGATAATGTAACTATTGGAGAGGTAATTTTAATCATTCTACAATCCTTCCAAAGTACGATATATTCTTTAGCTAGTTCTTTGCATAGTGAAGGAGAGGCCACTTCAACTTAGAGCGAGAGATTCATAATCCTTCCTCGAGATTACCATCATTGGAGTTATAAAAGGTGAAGTTGACAAAATTTTAGAGTTCCATGAAAGGAGAGCTAGATGAAGAATCATTGAAGAGAATGGTAATGTTCTCCTCACTTAGGGATTACTCTAGTAATAAGAAAACATGATAGGCCATATTTCAACTTATGGAGCTTGAACTTAGTCTTGAGACATCCATGATCACATGGGAGTTGTCCAAGGAACATTTCTGGTAGAGGTAACTTTCTAAGGATTTTTTTTAGTCTCGTTTGAATGATATCAATGTGTTGTATCAATCCAATTTAGAGAGATGCCAAGGCATGCTCCTCATTTAAATACATAGAAACTAAATGTGATCACATTTTTTAAAAATTGAATATGACCATCAAGGGAAGTGTTGCTAGAGGAACACATCAAAGTCATTTGCTATGAGGAATTTCCAAACCATACTTTTTATGGCATAAAGAGGAACCAGGAGGAAACAGTATGGGGGTTATAAAGAACCAACCAAGGTGTAATTAACCACCATTCATACTTATCATACAATGTAACAATTATTTCCCTAAACATACTTAGTAGAGTAGTGCTTGAACTAATCTTTCCCAACTGAGAACACATTGAACATATTTAAAAGGAGGTTGTTGGACATGTGGAGCGACCCATTTTGAGAAATTTTACAAAGGGAGATCACTAGAGCTATATTTATTAAGAATTACACCACGGTGGGAGATGTTGGGAGAGATCACCAAACCCATATAGAAATGAACAACCATGTGCACTAGTTAACATGCTTGGAGATCGCAAGTAAAAGAAAGGATGTTACTCTTTATATTTTAATTGATCCAAGAACCACATCTGAGAGATTTATTTTACCAAATGCATTGTATAGATGTGGCTTGGTGGCCATTAGGAAATGTGATTTTAACATCATTGAGATGACCTCAGGATTCAAGTAGTGGTTTAGATTGATGGATTTGTATATTGGAGTGCATGTGACTCACATAGCCTAATGATAGAAAACAATGGGATATTATGATCTAATCATAGGCATGGATTGGTTGTAGGTGCATTCAATTCTGCTAGATTACATAAGAAAGTTACTTCATTTCTTAGATGATGAAGGGAAGGAAAAGGTCTTGAGAGGGACAAACATGGTTGTATCCTTGCAATTTGTATCATTATTGTAGTTGAAAATAAGTCTCAAGAAGGGCTACTAGATACATATTGTGGTGGCATAGTTTTGATTCAATATCCCATCTTGTCATAATTTCCAAATGTTTTTCTTGAAGAGTTGCATGGACTTCCTCCCAATTGTGTTTTGGTGTTATTTGTTGAACCAAAGACCATATATAAGTTCCCTTATTCCCATGCTTGAATTTCATTAGTTGCAGATGCATATGAACAATTTTTTGGATTTAGAGCTAATCCAACCTAGCATGTCACCTTGGGGAACACCCATTATCTTTGTGAGGAAGAAGTATGGATCCTAGATGTTGTGTATAGATTACATAGAGTTGAATATTAAGGCCACCATATATAATCAATATCCATTTCCTTATAGCTATGATTTTTTTATTATATTAAAGGGGCCACAATGTTTTTTAGGATTGATCTATGATTGGGGTATGATAATCTATAAATAGAGGATGCAAATATCATGAAAACTGCTTTTACATTTTGATTTAAGAATGGCGGGTTTGTGGTGGTTACTTTCAAGTTGACTAATGTGCCTATAGTATTAATGAATCTCATAAATGGTAAATTTCATAAATACCTAGACAAGTTCGTTCAGTTATTCCTTATTTCATAAGTACCTAAAAACTTTTGTTCAACTATTCCTTAATTATATATTAATCTATTCATAAAATCGAAAAGAGTACATATATTTATGCTAAGCTCTCAAAATGTTCCTTCTTTCATATCGAGACCCATTATCTTTGCGCACATCATTTCCATGAATGCTGTCACAATGGATCTTGAAATGATTAAGGACATTGGAAACAGGTGGACATAAATAGCACATAGGATTTGCATAGTTTCATGGGTAATATGGTTTTCAATGCAACATTGGGTCATTAGGGTTTACCTAGGCCAAACCTAGCCTTGGAAAACAAATTAAATTGGTGATTTCCAATTTTTCTCCAAATGATGATTATGAATATTTATGATCATGATCATGAAGATTATGGTTGGGACCTGGTCTAGTCAGCTATGTGAAACTGATGGAAGTCGCTTAGCCTCTCCCCAATGGGGCCCATTTACAGGAAAACAACCAAGGGGAGTGATGAAAGCCTCTCTTGAAATGTGATATGAAATTAAATGCTTGTCCTTTGTCGATATGCATCGAGACTGTAGAAAATTTAGTGTGAGAAACCATTTGAAAGATGCACTCAACACTCTGCATATCGTGCGAAACCACTCTGCATCTTGTGCGAAACCGAGGAATTCTCCTAGATTCTTCTGTTCATGCAATCTTATCGCAGGCTTGTGTAAACAACAAAGCTCTACCTCGAAGGAAAACAAGTTCATTCCCACATAATTCACATAGGATATGAATCCGGTGACACATTTTTAGTGAACAAGGTTTTGCTAGTATGAGCCAAGTGCGGAGTTTTGGCCGATGTTCACATGGTTTTTTCTCGAATGCTAAAGTGAAACATTGTCTTATGGACTGTCATGATCGCAGCTTATTGCAGGCGTGGGCTACATGAGGAAGTGCTAGCACCGTTTGATTGAACACGGAGAGTGGGCATCCAGCCAATTTCCTTCACCTTCACCAGCATTCTCCCGGCCTGTCCAAGTTTGTTGGCTTTTAAATATGGTAAGGAATTTTTAGTGAACAAGGTTTTGCTAGTATGAGCCAAGTGCGGAGTTTTGGCCGATGTTCACATGGTTTTTGGTCAAATGCTAAAGTGAAACATTGTCTTATGGACTGTCATGATTGTAGCTTATTGCAGGCGTGGGCTGCATGAGGAAGTGCTATCACCGTTTGATCGAACGCAGAGAGTGGGCATCTAGCCAATTTCCTTCACCTTCGCCAGCATTCTCCCGGCCTGTCCAAGTTTGTTGGCTTTTAAATACGGAAAGGAATTTCATCATGAAATAATAAGAAGTGAAGTACAATCCAATTTCTTTCTGAGAAACGCTTTTGTAGACATGTATTGCAAAATGTGGTTTTGTAGAAGTTGCATGCAAAATGTTTGACAAAATGACTGAATGAAATTTGGTTTCATGGAATAGTATGTTTACTGGGTAAGCCCAAAATGGGTATTTCGATGAGGCTATTGAGCTCTTTCAGAAGATGCCTGAAAGGAATGTGGTGCCATGGACATCCATGATTGCAGGATATGCAAAGAATGGGATTTTCGACAAGGCCGTGAAGCTCTTTAATGAAATGCTTGAGTGAAATGTGGTATGTTGGACTACGATGATTGCAGGGTGTGTACAATTTAGCCTAACAAACAGAGGTATTTTTTCTGAAAACCAGCATACATAATTTAATGTAGATGGGATTGATTTGAAAAAATAGCAATGTTTTTTTTTTTTTTTTTTTTTTGCAAAAACCTGACTAACTCAAGGTGAGAAGAAACATGCAAACCTACAACAAAAAATTCCTTTCTCACCATGGTCAAATCAAGGTGAGTATTATATGAAACATATTATGGCTTAGCTAGCCTTGACCAACTCAAGGTGAGGAATTTGACAATTTTAGACTTTTGCATAGGTGGAGCTTATACTTATAGCCAAAAAATATGTGCTGGCATCAACTGGATCAAGGATACAGTTACAACAGTCCTTATTGTCCCGAACTAGATCAAAGAGCAAAATTTCCCTTAAGCAATCGTTGTAGAAGCAAGGGGATCTAACATGCATCTCTAACTACAATTTCATTATAAATGAATGTACACATCCAACCAAAAGTGCTAGAATACAACATTATACACAATTTTGGAGAAAAGATAATGCCATGGTACTTTTGTAAATAACACCTAAAGTGAAATTGGATGTGCAAAACTTGAATCTTGTTGGTTTAAAAGAGTATATGCACACATTCACAAACATGAGAGTGAAGATAACATGGAACATCATTTTAAAGTTCCAACAAATATATATTACAAGATGTGCATGATAGAGGGTACCCATGCAATACTTGCATACCACACTCTTTAAACTATACCATCTCTTGGATACTGATAGTAGTTTAACTGCCTATCCTCACATAAATATTCATTGATTCATACAGAAACATGTAATTGAATTGATTTGAAACACACTAGAATGTCCCATTTAGCAAAATTTCCAGTGTAATATGGAAATTCAAAACTGTCCTTTGGCAATAGTAGTTCAAAATCCAACATACATCTATCTTTTTCAAAACGGGCTTGCTAGTATAGATTCTGACATACTACCTTAGTAAAAAGAAAAGTTTGTAGTAAATGTTCTAATAAAGAAAAGATAGCTTCAATAAAGAATCTTTTGTATTTTGATGCCATAGTGGCACCATTAGACTATGAAGATCCTTCCTAAGAGGATTCATTTTCATCTTCCTCATTTTCTTCTATCTCTAGTGTTGGGTGGGATGCTGGTGGGTAAATGACGTTTTCTATCTTCTTCTGCATTCTATAAGTGGTAGGTATCCCAACAAAAAGGTCATTGGCATTACTGGTTTGGGCATTTAAGGTGTACATTGTTCTTGAGATTCCACTGCATAATCCACTTCACAATTGCTCTCATTTTCCTGTAGTTCAATAGGTTCACAAATTCAACACATACTGGTGGGAACTTAGAACTGAAGGACACATATGGTTCCAATGTAATTGGACCTTTTGCTGACATAGATCAAATTCCTGGAAATGATGTTTCTTTGCTTGATGGTGAAAAATGGATGTTTGGAGACCATGAAATGCATGTGCTAGAGACCCCTGGGCATACGAAAGGTCATGGAAATGAACTAAAATCGAAAGATGAGTTTTCTTTCACATTCATTTTATGGGTGCAAAGAAGTGGTGGGAGAATCATTTCCCTTGTATTGTGGATTGGGTGGGTGGCCCACTAATATATATTGGATCTTTCATTTTGTTCCAGCCCCATATCTAGTTTGAATGTTTAATAGAATCGTCAATGCTAAATGGAATCATCAATCAATATTTTGGAAATAAATGTTGTTGGGTCTTCTTAATTAATAACTGGCTGGGTTAATGGCTGAATAATATGAGGATAATGGTACAATTGGAAATGTGAAATCACTAGCAAAGACTACGAAGAGAGCAACAAACTATGTCCTAACAGGAAGAATATTATATAACAATCTTCTTGGTTGGAACAACATGAAAAAATTGATTCAAGCTGTATCTTTAAGGAATGAATGGGTTTTGTTTTTATCTCTTAATTTGCTTATTTTTTTTGGTTATTCCTTATAGCATATAACTAATTAAAAGACAAGTTCAACTTAGATATGCTAGTATCATTTTTAAAAAGACCCGCATATAAAAACATGGGCTTCTCAATTGTAAGCTTGTGCCAATATGAGATCCATGCTCGTATATTGAGAGCTCGAGTCAAACAAAATGTGTGTAGAAACCAATCTCATGAACATGTGTTCCAAGTAAGGGATCTTGGAATATACACGACGGGTTTTTGATAAATCCATTAGTAAAAATAGAGTTATGTGGAATACCATGGTTGTGGATTATTTTAGGCATCCATCTAGACAATTTCACCTTCCCTATGTTTTTCAGGCATGCGCAGGCTCATCAGGTCTGCAACAGGGTAAGCAGATTCCTCCGTGATGGTGAAAAATGGATGTTTGGAGACCATGAAATGCATGTGCTAGAGACCCCTGGGCGTACGAAAGGTCATGGAAATGAACTAAAATTGAAAGATGAGTTTTCTTTCACATTCATTTTATGGGTGCAAAGAAGTGGTGGGAGAATCATTTCCCTTGTATTGTGGATTGGGTGGGTGGCCCACTAATATATATTGGATCTTTCATTTTGTTCTAGCCCCATATCTAGTTTGAATGTTTAATAGAATCGTCAATGCTAAATGGAATCATCAATCAATATTTTGGAAATAAATGTTGTTGGGTCTTCTTAATTAATAACTGGCGGGGTTAATGGCTGAATAATATGAGGATAATGGTACAATTGGAAATGTGAAATCACTAGCAAAGACTACGAAGAGAGCAACAAACTATGTCCTAACAGGAAGAATGTTATATAACAATCTTCTTGGCTGGAACAACATGAAAAAATTGATTCAAGCTGTATCTTTAGGGAATGAATGGGATTTGTTTTTATCTCTTAATTTGCTTTTTTTTTTGGGTTATTCCTTATAGCATATAACTAATTAAAAGACAAGTTCAACTTAGATATGCTAGTATCATTTTTAAAAAGACCCGCATACAAAAACATGGGCTTCTCAATTGTAAGCTTGTGCCAATATGAGATCCATGCTCGTATATTGAGAGCTCGAGTCAAACAAAATGTGTGTAGAAACCAATCTCATGAACATGTGTTCCAAGTAAGGGATCTTGGAATATACATGACGGGTTTTTGATAAATCCATTAGTAAAAATAGAGTTATGTGGAATACCATGGTTGTGGCTTATTTTAGGCATCCATCTAGACAATTTCACCCTTCCCTATGTTTTTCAAGCATGCACAGGCTCATCGAGTCTGCAACAGGGTAAGCAGATTCATCCCTGCATAATCACATTCACAAGAGGGATTCAGAAAGATGTTTTTGTGATCTGTTCTCTTATTGACATGTATGCCAAATTTATGGGGTAAGTTCAAGTTTTCAATAGTAACCCGACGTTCTACATTTATGGGGTAAGTTCAAGTTTTCAATAGTAACTCGACGTGCATGTTCCAAAGATAAAAGTTCAGCGACAAGTATGTGTCACACAATCATTACTATGTGAATTTTTAATGTCTTCAATAGCATTCGGTGGGAGTATGCAATTTCTTAGTGTTCACTTGTTTGAATTTAGTGTAAGTTGTAAAAAGTAAAAGAGTTTTCAGCCAAAAGTATGCTAAAGAAACCTAAATAAACTTCTCATATTTTTTATCACAAAACCACCATGTTTTTAAGGCTACTTTGATTCCCCTCCCTTCAATAAACTTTCCAATGTAGGGACAGAATCAGGGCATAGTCTAGAAAATGCATAATCAAATGTGGTCAGCGTAGACAATTCTCGAGAGAATTCATCACCCCTCTTTAGCATGAAATAGTCCATTATATTACTCATAAATGCTTGTTGAGCCCGGCATCGAGATTAGTCTCTTCCTTTTAGAACTCCCAAAAGAGACTAATCGCTAGTGGTATTCCATAGCATGATTATTAAACAAAACTCGTGAGGGGACCTTTAAATGACCTTAAAGATGTTGTACTTGTAAGTTTGTAAATGGTTAACCTTGCTTTAGAACTCATTTTTTAAATTTGAATTGTAAGTGATCTACCTAGTAAATTTATTAAGAGCTAAGAAGTAAATTTACTAAGAATGTAATCATATCACTTCGTTTTTCCAAGTAAGTTTATTTTGATGTTACCTTTATCTATTAAGAAGTATTAAATTATGTGTTTTTTTTTTCAATTTTTGAATTTATTTAGTGTAAAAGTAAATTTATGTTATTTTTTAATTTAAGTTTTCACTTTTAAGTCATTTGGTATGTACTTGTAATTTTAAGTTTTGATTTTATGATTTTAATATATAGTTGTTTAATTTTAGTTTTTATATGATTATTTATAATAATACAAGTAAAGATATAAAATGTAAAATAGATTTTAGTATTTATTATGCATTAATTATTATCATAGTTATTTATATTTTTTCTTTGAAACTTTAAATTTTAAAAGATATTTTTCTTCTTTTCTTTGTTTATAGGACAAGATTAATTATATTGGCCTAGGTCATCTTATTATGGTTCTCTTACTAATGGTTTAATTGGTTTGTTAATTGGTTTGTGTTAGAGGTGCTTTCTTTTATGGCCTGTCAATATGTGTATGCTCTCCTTATCAAGAGTTTGATGGCGAGGAGAAACTCAAGGAGATAGTGAGAAAGTATAGAAAGCTTTTGAGACTAAAAGATGGATATGTTAAAACCATACCAAGGTAGACTCATTGATGTTAGAACTTGCCTTGCTTTATTTTTTATAGTCTAAAGAAAACAAAGTTGTGAGCAGGAGTAGTTGGCCATATTAGCTTGTAAAGCATCTATCTTATCACCTTGATGTTTTCATAGGAAGTTCAAGGACATAGATATAAATATATACTCACCAAGGCATCACTTCTCTTAATCTTTTTAATGTGAGAGTAAGGAAATTCCTTCACTAGAGGAAGTTTCACTTCCTTGGTTTTCCATACAATAAAATGCAATGATTTGTCTATCCCAAGTAAGGTGCATCTCACAAGATATTGCTTGAATTTCAAGTGAAAAAAGGTATGATTTAAAGTTAGTCCTTTCCTCCTCTACCTTCCTTATTTGTGATCTTAGTGATTTGTTGATTTGTTTCTTTTGCAGCTTCCATGATATTTTTGTTCTTCCGTTCCGCAATCTCATTCTGTTGTGGATTATAAGGAGTGGAAAACTCCCTCTTAGTCCCTGATTCTTTACATCGCTCTTTGAATTCATTTGAAGTGAATTCTCCGCCATTATCTGATCGAAAGTCTTGATCTTCTTTTCAGTGTGGTTCTTGATCAAGGCTTTGAATTCCTTGAATTTGTCGAATACTTCATCTTTGTTTTTCATGAAGTAAACCCATGTCTTCCTAGAAAAGTCATCAATAAAAGAAACATAATATGCATACCCCCTTTGTGAGCTTGATGACATAGGACATCATACATCAGAGTGGATGATTTCCGGGATTCCTTTTGCTTTTCTTTCACTACTTGGAAATGTCTTCTTTGTGTTCTTTCCTTTCGCACATCCTTTGTAGATCCCATCATGTTTTGCTTGCATTTCTGGAAGACCTTCAATAACTTTGCTTGCAAGAGGTAGTGCTCTGTAATGCACATGTGCAAGCCTTCTATGCCAAAGTTCACTTGGCTCTACTATGTCATGGACCAAAGCTTGTTCTGGATGGCCCTTCAATTTGTACAAACCTCCTTCTTGTTCACCAATCACTATTGCATCATCAATAGTCTTTCCTTTTGGCCACATGATGACTTGACCATTTATGAATGCAGCCCTCATTCCTTTTGCATCCAATGTTGATATGGAGAGAAGGTTCTTCTTGAGTCCTGGCACAAACAATACTTCTTTCATAGTTAGATACTTTCCACAGTATAATTTGTAGGAAGATTCCCTGCTACCTTTTATTGGATATTGGTAGTCATCTCCTAGCTTCACCTTGTGAGGTGATTCATGCTCTGGGAGTTTCACAAAGGATTCCTTGAATCCAGTCATATGTTTGGAAGCCCCACTGTCTATAAGTCAATCATCACTTCCATGAGTAATGTTACCTGTGAGAGTGGATATCAAAACATATTCCTCCTCGCTTGAAGAATCTTCCCTTTCATATCTGGATCTCTTTTTGGATGGTTCATCATCCTCTTTAGCATGAGCATGATGTCTTTTCTTGCTTCCCTTCTTCTTGTGAGAGATACTTTTGTTCTTAGGACAATCTCTACCAAAGTGTCATTTTTCATCACATGTATAGCAAATGTACTTAGACCTATCTCTAGGCTTTCTAGAGTTATTTCTATGATGAGAGTACTTACTTCTGTGATGGTTGGATCTGGATTTCTTGGATTGTACTGTGATAGCTTGATCTTCACTTCCCATCTTCTCTTCTCGAGCTGCTATTCGAGCTTCTTCTTGAGAGAATTCTTCCCACAGGCTGCTAAACTTGACCAAATTATTTCTAGCACAGATCCCTTGAATGAAAGAGTCCCATGTCCTAGGGATACCATTCAAGGTGGTCATCACAATTTCTGCATTCTCCACTTCTTCATCTACTGCTTCCAATTGTTCCTTGATCTGAGAAACCCTTGTGAAGTAATACTGGATGGTCTCTGCATTCTAGATCTTCACATTCTTCAGTTTATTTCTCAGAGTCATCTTTCGGTTTATGTTATTCCCTTCAAACAATTTGGTTAGGGCATCAAACATAGCTTTAGGTGTATTGAAAGAGGACACCTGTGCGATAAGGTGATCCTTGATAGAATCAGCAATGATCTTCTTTGCCATAACCATCTTCTTCTTATGTAAGGCCTTTTCCTCATCTCCCTTTGGAACTGGAACCTCCTCATGGATGTAAGAGTCTAACTCATTTTCTTCCAGGACCAGGGAGATCCTATACTTCCAGGCTCAGAAGTTATCAGCTCCCTCAAGCTTTTCATCAAGCTTGGTATGATGAAACATCTTAACTGAGAACCTCAAATGGAAATACAAAAGATCTTAGATCTTACTCGGTTCAAGATGTCGGATCTGAAACTTGAGTTGAAATCCTACAACACTAGATTAGGACCAATTAGGGTTTTGTTTTTCCCAAGTTCTGCCCACCCAAATGCCTTGAAATTTATCCCTACCTTAGATTTTGGGGAGGAGATCAATCCAGGCCTGGGCTCATTGAAAAATTACTCTTATGTGAAAAGCCCTAATTTTCGGCAGTAGTGTCGGGTCCAAAACTGAAAAACCTCAGAATTGGATGCTGCTTTGATAGAAAGATGCACCCTAAGGAGGAGAGTTATTACACCTTACTTTTGCTGAAAATCTGTGGAGGAAGATACATAAACTAGGAATCCCTAGTTCCCGCAGCTGCACAGTGTCTTCTTCTCATGTTAGCTCTGATACCATGTTAATTTTTCAACATTAAGCTAGCATTATTGGGATCTTTAACTGAGATAATAACAAGCACAACAATTAAACACAAGAGACAATGAACACAGTGTTTTTACTCAGAGAAACCATAAAGGAGAAAACCTCGCAACTTCCTTAGAGATAGAATCAATACCAAAATAGAAAAGCCCAAATTAGTAAGTGATCTCCGACAGCAGTATCCTTCTTCTTATCTAGCCCCAGTGTCTTCTCCTTCCTCAACTATGCGCTACACTTGAGTGTGTATGAGTTGTGTGCTAAATAGAGAGTCCAACTCTCTATTTATACTAATCCCATCATGACGAAAACCCTACTAGGTCCGACCTCTACTAGGAGATTCTAATAACCCTATTGCCCTGGAACTGTAGGGACTTTAACCCTTAGACAATCAGAGGGTTACCCACTATGACTTGACATGACTTGTTTACATAATAGATCCTCCCGATTGGAACATCGGGGCATGACAACATGACTTAATTACATAATAGATATATCCCGGAATAAACATTGGGTTACAAGACATAAGATACATAGATGAATACATTCCGAAGTTACAAATACATCAACATCAAAATGGCGAAAAATTTAGTCTATCATGCCATAACTAAGCACATTGAAGTTCATCACAATTACATTAGATAGTTGGTTGATAATCAAGACATTTTCCTTTATTATTGTCCTGCAACAGAGAAAACTATTGACATAATGACAAATCCACTTGGTAATGATAAGTTCACTCATCGTGCCATGTTGTTAAAGAAAAAGCTAACTCCAGCTAGATTTTCATAATGGTGTAATGCACTGACACACATAAGCTTTCACTCATAGTGCCATGTTAGAAGGAAAGCTAACTTCAGCTAGATTTCTATCACGGTGTAATGTATTTCATGACAATGTCGCCATGTTAAATGGAAAACTACCTTATGAAAGCTAACAAACATTAGCTTTTACTCACTGTGCAATGTTTTAAGAACGAAATCTAACTCCAGCTAGATTTCCATCATGGTGCATTGTGATTGATGACAATGTGGTTGTGCTAGATGGAAAACTACACTATGAAAGCTTACACACATTAGATTTCACTTACTGTGCAACAATTTAAGGATGAAAGCTAACTGCAGATATATTTCCAACATGATGCAATGTGATTGATGACAATGTGGTTGTGTTACATGGAAAACTACTTTATGAAAGATAACACACATTAGCTTTCACTCATCATTCCATGTTGTTAAAAGGAAAGCTAACTCGAGCTAGATTTCCATCATGATGTAATGAGCTAATGCACATAAGCTTTCCCTTTTAGTGCCATGTTGTTAGAAGAAAAACTAACTCCAGCTAGATTTCCATCATGGTGTAATGTATTTGATGACAATGTCGCTGTGTTAGACAGAAAACTACCTTATAAAGGCTAACAGACATTAGCTTTACTCACCGTGTAATGTTTTAAGAACGAAAGCTAACTCTAGCTAGATTTTGATCATGGTGCATTGTGATTGATGACAATGTGGTTGTGCTAGATGGAAAAATACACTATGAAAGCTTACACACATTAGATTTCACTCTCCGTGCAACGATTTAAGGATGAAAATTAACTCTAGCTAGATTTCCAACATAGTGCAACATGCTTGATGGCAATGTGGTTATGTTACATGGAAAACTAACTTATGAAAGCCAACACACATTAGATTTCACTCATCGTGCCATGTTGTTAAAATGAAAGCTAACTCCAGCTAGATTTCCATAATGGTGTAATGAGCTAACACACATAATCTTTCCCTTATAGTGCCATTTTGTTAGAAGGAAAGATAACTCCAACTAGATTTCCATCATGGTGTAATGTATTTGATAACAATGTGGTTGTGTTAGATGGAAAACTACCTTATGAAAGCTAATAGACATTAGCTTTACTGACCGTGCAATGTTTTAAGAATGAAAGCTAACTCTAGCTAGATTTTCATCATGGTGAATTGTGATTGATGACAATGTGGTTGTGCTAGATGGAAAACTACATTATGAAAGTTAACACATTAGATTTCACTCACCGTGCAATGATTTAAGGATGAAAGCTAACTCCAGCTAGATTTCCATCATGGTGCAATGTGATCGATGATGATGTGGTTGTGTTAGATCGAAAAATACCTTATGAAAGCTAACACACATTAGTTTTCACCCATTGTGCCATGTTGTTAGAAGGAAAGCTAACTCTAGCTAGATTTGCATCATGGTGTAATGTATTTGATGACAATGTGGCTGTGTTAGATGGAAAACTACCTTACAAAAGCTAACACAGATTAGTTATTACTCACCATGCAACGTTTTAATAATGAAAGCTAAATCTAGCTATATTTCCAACATGGTGCATTTTAATTGATGACAATATGGTTGTACTAAATGGAAAACTACATTATGAAATCTAACACACATTAGATTTTATTCACCGTGCAATGATTTAAGGTTGAAAGCTAACTCTAGCTAGATTTCCATCACAATGCAATGTGACAATTTGGTTGTGCTAGATAGAAAAATACCTTATCAAAGCTAACACACATTAGCTTTCACATATCCTGCCATGTTAAAAAGAAAGGTAAATCCAACTAGATTTTCATAATGGTGTAATGAGCTAACACACATAAGCTTTCACCCATAGTACCATGTTAGAAGGAAAGTTAACTCTAGCTAGATTTCTGTCATGGTGTAATGTAATTGTTGACAATGTGGCAGTGTTAGATAAAAAACTACCTTATGAAAGTTAACACACATTAGCTTTTACTCACTATGCAATGTTTTAAGAATGAAAGCTAACTCGAGCTAGATTTCCATCATGGTGCATTACGATTGATGACAATGTGGTTGTGCTAGATGGAAAAATACACTATGAAAGCTTACACACATTAGATTTCACTCTCCATGCAATAATTTAAGGATGAAAGCTAACTCCAGCTAGATTTCCAACACAATGCAACATGCTTGATGGAAATGTGGTTATGTTACATGGAAAACTACCTTATGAAAGCTAACACACATTAGCTTTCACTCATCGTGCCATGTTCTTAAAAGGAAATCTAACTCCATCTAGATTTCCATGATGGTGTGTTATCGCTCAAAATAACACATTTTTTCCTGTGACCATTTTCCCATGATTTCGTCGCATGTCGACATTTCCATGACGACACTTTAAGAAAGTCATTGAAAGTCACTGAAAAACCACCTATCTTGGAGGACCCATATCTTGAGTTTTGTAACTCCGTTTGACCTCACATCTACATTTTTGGAAAGGTATTTCAGTTAGCTAAACCTTTCCAGAAGAAACTAAAGTCTGAAAATGTCCATAAATACCCTAAAAATGTGTTTTTTTTCCATTCACGACTTTCCTTAAGGCAAACCCGCGAATGCCTTTTAAAATGTCAAAAAATAAATAATTTGAATTTCAGTTAGTTTGGGTAGTTATGAAACTGAATTTTTCAGTTGTAAACACTTTGTCTTCGCCCCTAACTCTTCCTTGACCATATAAATAGAGGTAGGGAGGTCCATGAGAGGGGACTTGGATTTCTGCATTGTTATGCTGGAGGAATTGGAGCTCTCTTTTCCCACACCTTTTCCCTAGAAGAATTCTCCTTGTGTTGCAGAGCTTGGAGGCTGACTTCCTTGCAGAAGAGAAGCAACAAAACCAGATCAAGGTTTTGTGAGGTGCCAAACTTGAAGAGAAGGTATACTTGTATTTGTTTTCAAGATTAATAAAGATGTGATGTCCTTCCTCTTCCCAAATCATTGTTCAATATGTGATTGAATCTCTGTTTATGATCATATGATGATGTTATTCAGATCATTAGTTCATGTTTATTTGATTATCATTGTTTTATATGTGGTCATAATGGTTTGAGGAAGGTATAATTCATTTTGCAGGTCTCTTGGAGCGAGAGGAGCAAGAAGAGGATTGAAGAGAAAGCTTGGACCAGCCTTCAGTGAGACAGGTGTGGACCTTTCCCATCTCTTATCTTGCTTATATATGCTTGCTGAACATTTTGCATATCTCTTTCAACCCCAGTATGTTGATGGCCTCTTAAACCCTAGCCATAGGACACTTTCCTTTACAACAGAACTTGCGACTCCGCTGGGGAGAGCCTTATCTGTTTGGGGTTTCTCTTGATTTCTTTTAGCCTTTTGCATTGTTTCAGGTCCTTCTTGCCACTTAGGAACACTTTATAATTCTAATAGAACACTTCCCCTGCCTTCTTAAGGCAATTTTTGACCTTTTTGGGAGTTTTTCCACCCATTCGCGACTTGCTTGACTAAACAGTCGTGAGTCTGGTTTGACATACGCGACTTGCTCTATTGTAAACCTACGTATGATTCACGACTTGCCAGTTATACAACCCACGTATTCTTGTATCCAGGACTTGTTGCATTAGCAACCCACGTATGATACGCGACCTGCCTGTAGTGCAACCCGCGAATGCCCCTAAAACAATGTTTTTTCTCATTTTTGTGGTTTTTCTTCTGTTTGTGGGCTGTTGGGTAGGTCTTTTAGGGTCCTCTACAGGTGCATGACTCCAGGGAGTTAGTGTTATCCCTTTTTGGTTGTTCTTTATCTATGTGGTAAGCCTTTTATAGCATTAGGGTTTGTTCTTTTCTCTTTCCCCCATCTCCTTTACTTGGTTTGATTTTTGGCCTATGTTTCTAGTCACCCTCTGTTAGTGATCTTTGTTTGATTTCAAAAGCTTCTTGTTTTGTTGGTTAACTTCACCATGCCAAAGTAGTTGACTTGTCTTTTATGCAAGCCTTCCTTCCAAGTAGGGTTTATGCTGACTTTAGTTCATTCTAGAGTTTTTTTTTGTGGTTGTATAGCAGAGTTCCTTTTGCTTTGTTCTTGTTATCTGCATACTTTGCTTTGTAGGTAGTTTTTCGTTTGCATTTATAAAATAAAATTAAAAAGAACCTATTCTTGTTTTTGCTGCTTGCCCCCCCACCTCATTCTTTGGCTTGACCTTGTTGGACAAGGTACTGAACAACCTCTATTTGTAGGTTTAGATTGATACTTGGGACTTTTTGACCTTTGTTTATGTCATTCTTTTTGCTCAGTCTCTTCATTCCAAAGTTGTTGGCTTGTTTACCTTTGTAAGCCTTCTTTTCAAGTGAGGTTGATATCTAACTTTAGGGAAACCTAGGGCTTGTTTGTGGGGTGTAGAGTAGTTGTCTATTTACTTTGCTTATAGTACTTGCTTGCGTTAGTTGATAGGATGATTTTTTCTTTTGCATTTATAAAAGAAAAAGATAAAAACATATGTTTGCTTTATATGCATGTAGATTAGGTTTTTAGTCTAGATTGCATGGCATATCATTGTTTTTGAAAAAATAAAAATATAAAAGAGTTTGTTCTTTTGTGGCTTTCAAGTTTCTATTTGAAAAATAAAGAGAATAGTTTTTGCTTTTTGCATTTCATATCTCTTTGCTTAGTCATTTTGTTTCAGCTTTGAGTCAAAACACCACATAAGTTTCATGCCATTTACCCTCTGACTAAAAACATCCCTTAAAATAAACGATATAATTTTAAAAATTACTAGTAAGTTTTATTTTACAGGGTCATACACCAACTAGCTTAGGCTAGACTTGTGGGATAGGGAGTTTAAACTCCCCACAAGTGTTAAAATTCAGACATAGTTGGCCTATCACTAGGTAAATCCTTTTCTACATTGATTGTATCTAGGAAGCTCCTCTCAAACGGGAGTTAAGCACGAGGCCGCGTGGAGACTTGGACTGAGGAGATAACCCTCCGATTCCTTGTCAAAGCGTAAACCAAGGTTTTTACGCATCTAGGGATTCTGTCTTAGATAGGGTTTCGGGCTCAGCTACCCTGCCCATGCGTACGAATTAGGCTTGCGAATGTCCCCCTAGACTGTTAATATAGTTAAGGTAGCCTTTAGTCTCTTTGACATCTAGGGTTCATACACAGGTACACTGGAAGGCTATTTCTGGTTGACCTTGGACGGACTTGGAAGGTAACCCCGGTAGAAAGTTTGGGAGGGAGGTGGGTGATTCCTCCGCTTGTGCCTAAGAACATCTACAGGGATGCCAAGTAACTGTCTATCAACTTTCTTCTGGAAAGTATATCTTATACCTGTTTTTTTGTTTGGCTTTAGGAATTTTTAGTGAGTGCTGTGTGGTTTGTCTGTACTTAGTGTGCCTTTAGGTGTGTGCTTTGTAATTTTGGTTGCTTATCAACCTTAGACTTTGTCTCCTGGTTTGAAACTATGGCTAACACCCCTTCAAACACCAACCAAGAGATCCCCATGCTGGGATCTCCTTGTACTATTCCTCTCACAGGGAATGTTGGTGTTCCTTTGATGGCCACCCTGAATCTACCTGGATTCACCCTAGGGCTACCGGTGTGGTTGTTTTCCACTCCAACTGTCCTGAATGCTCCTGATGCTTCTCAAGTAAGCTCCTTATATCAAGGGCATCAAAACACTGCTTCCCCTTCACCTATAGTCGATTCTCCTCCTCCTTCTACCTCATGCGGTGAAAGTACTGATACTAGTAATCGGCGGTCTAAAAGGAGTAAAAGAAGGAGGAATAGGAAGAAGGCACATAAACAAGGGGGCACCTGTTCAACCTCTATAGGTCAAGTTGAACCTCACCACCCAGCCTCTGTAGTTCATGCTAGGGGCACCTATCCAACCTCTGTAGGTCATGTTGGATCTAAGCACTCAACCTCTGCAAGTCAAGTTGATCTTCATCATCCAGCCTTTGTTGATCATGCTGGTGGGATCCTTCCAACCTTTCCAGGTCATGTCAGATCCAGTCACTCATCCTCTGTAGGTCATGCTGAGGGCACCCGTTCAACCTCTATTGTTCAAGTTGAACCTCCCCATCCAACCTCTATTGTTCATGTTGGATCCATCCACCCAGCCTCTATTGTTCATGCTGGGGGCACACACTCAACTGCTGCAAATCATGTTGATCCTTAACATTCAACCTCTGTTGTTCATGTTGGTGGTGCCCATCCAACCACTACAAGTCATGTTGGACCCAGTCTCTCAGCCTCTGCAAGTCATGCTGGGAGCATTCTATCAACCTCTGTGGTTCATGCTGAAGACAATCTGTCAGCCACTACGAGTCATGTTGACACTGTTGAAAAGACTACCCATTCAAAACACAAGCCCAAGTTTCCCTGTAATATTTGTGAGGGAGACCACCTTACTTATAAATTCCCTTCTATCGTGGAGGTGCGAAGAGTTTGGATTCATGGTCATCCTGTTTTTGAACATTCTGAAGCTTTTCAACAACCAACCTCTCTTAGTCAGGTTGGACCGAGTCACCCAGCCTTTGTTGTTCATGCTGGGGGCAAACTCTCATCCTCTGCAGGTCATGTTGAGAGCAAACAGTCATCCACTGCTAGTCATATTGACACCGTTGAGAAAACTGGTCATTCAAAGCGCAAAATTAAGTTCCCTTTTATGCTATGCGAGGGAGATCATCTTACTCACCTGTGCCCTGCTATTGCGGAGGTACGAACAGTGTGGTCCAAGACTCAAGAATTTCCTTCTCTTGAACTACCTATAGTTTCTAAACAACCTACTCAACCTTTGGTTGATCAAGTGGTCGAACCAATCTCAGATTTGGTCGATCCCACTCTTCTTTCGGAGAGTGATCCTGATGTGATTGAACCAATGCCATCTTTGGTCAATCCCACTCTCCCTACGGAGAGTGACTTTCACGAAGCGGTTGAATCGATTCCAGTATCGATCAATCCCACTCTTCCTTTGGAGAGTGAAGTGTCTACTAGTCACATTTTCTTCACTACAAGTTCAGAACTTACTGAACAAGGGGGCACTGAACTTACTTCGGATCAACCCCCACCAAGCTCTCGGATTGCTTCTTTTGATTGGGATAGCCTAGTTGAGTCGCGCCTTCCTTCTAATGCACCTTTCCTGATAAAGGTCAAAGCTGAACCATATACGATTGCTCGTTGTATTGTTGATGAAGGAGCCTCAGTTAGTATTTTGTTTGCTTGTGCTTGGCGAGGCATGGGATCTCCCAGCCTTGTGTCGACTACTAGTCAGTTACTGGCATTTGATAGAAGAACTTGTATATCCTTGGGAATTCTTACTCAAACACCTGTTACTTTGGGTGGGAAGACCGTCTTAGTTGATTTCATGGTGATAGAAGACCCCTTGGACTTCAATATGCTCCTTGGACGCGATTATGTCTATGCCATGCAAGCTGTGGTGTCAACATTTTTTCGTGTGATGTACTTTAATCATGGCGAAGAAACTGTCACTATCGATCAATTGGATTTTCTTGATCCGTCTCCTGACCCAATTAGAGACCAGGTCTTTCCTTTATTGATTCCTAGTGTTTCTATAGACACTACCCCACCACAAGTGAATTATGTGGCCTCTTGTCCTTTGTGCTCAATTGCTACTGAGAAGCAGCCTCTGTTTTCATGCTTACCTTCTCGGGACTTGGTCCCAGCAGTTGAACTGGTGAGTCATCCTATATAGACTATGGAGCATAATCTCCACTCTGTCGATCCATTTGAAAGTTTAGACATGTGTCCTATCTCAGATGATCTCCTTCCTTCGGATGAAGTCTTCCTAGAGTCTTTGATACAGTCTGACCTTCTTTTGGATGTTGGTTCAGTTGTGACTAAGTCTAACCCTGATTTTCCTAGTAAGCCTGATCTTTCTTCTTATGTTGGTCTTGTTGAGTCTTTTGACTCTCCCTTCAAACAGCAAGTCAATGATCCTGATGAGTTTGATTTTTCTTATGAATTTTTCAACTCCTATGATATTGAGTTTGTTCCTACAGATTCTACCTCCCTTGTTGATTTTTTCTCTCCTTCTGAGGTTGATCTTATTGATTATAAGCCCTCGAGCCTTGGTTCTATAGAATCTTCTTCGATCGATTCTGCCTTGACTTTACCTTTTGTAGAAGATAGCAAAGTCACATGTGTTTCTGCCAAAGTGACCCGCATCAGATCATTTCTTCTGAATATGACCCTGATGTTGTTGTTTATTGGAGATAGGATTTGTAGTTGGATTCACAACTATTTACCGACCTCACCTTGTTGTTCAAGTTGTAGTTTCATTTGAATGTGCCCTGCTCATGCTTATGAGCCTGATGCCGGCTTCCATGCTTTTAGCTCATTGTATAAGCCCTCATCTTTGTTCTCATCGTCGTTAAGTCTTGTATCATTTTGCCTTTGCAAATTGACACCCTTTACCTTCAGGAGACGTTCCCTGAGTGTCTTTATCTTGCTCGCTTTCCTTGCATTATGCATAGGTTTGTTCCTTGTGCTTGGAACTAGTTTTGCTTGCCCCTGACACTCATCTCCTCGCCTTTAGAGCATTCTTTTTGCTCTCCTTCGAGCTCGTTAAAAACAGTAAGGAGGCCGTGAGTTGACTTTTATGGACTCGTTAAAACTTCACAGGAAATATTTTGAGTTTCTTTAGGCCCAGGTCTGACTCCTTAAAATAGACTTGACTACCGATTAAACTTGTCCATTCAAGCTCGTTAAGAATATGTGAATGGGCATCCACATTGGTGGTAGGTTATCTCTTTCTCAGACCACTTGGAATAATACGAGAAAGGATCACTCTCTTTTCTTTTGAATTGAGAAGAGTATTCTCAAGCATAGGTTTATCGCTTTTCTGGACCTGAGGGACTAAACTGACGGAAAAGGAACCCCCAGTATGAGCTTAGTTTTCTCTTTTTCGTGCTCTGGACCAAAACATGAAAAATATTTCGAGTGTACTTTATGTCTTTGTCATGCTCGTTAAACCCTAAAGAACAAAGCATCGAGTTTATTGTTGTAAGCCCCATTTCTCGTAATCAAATGGATCTTTCCGAGTGATATTTCCTTCCTTCACACACGTAAAACTCAGGCTGCTTTTGAAGGAGCGTTGGGTAGGTGGTAATTTAACCTTTTTCGGACCTTCCTGACTAAGTACGAAAAATGTGCGCATTTTCATCTTTGGAAGTTAAGAGAGTTCTTCTTTGGTATGTTTTATACTTTTTCGGCCTCAGGAGACTAAATTGTACGAAAAAGGCCCCCCATGGAGTCTTCTTTGGATTTTTCAGACTCTCTAAACTATGAAAACACCATCGAGCATGTACTAGTTCGGGCTCGTAAAATCCACGAATCAGTGCTTTATCAAGCATTCTTCTTTCTTTTCTTTGAGCTTGCCAAAAATGAAGATGGTCCCGAGTTTGCTTTCTTGGACTCGTTAAACCTTTACAAGAAAGAGGGGAAGGGAAGTTCATTCACATGTTTTTTACATCATGGCAGCAAGTCTTGTTTCCTTGAACAAAGCACCAGTTTTGAGTCTATCAATAGTTGGGTCCTAGTATTTTGACCTTATCCTGATTCAGAGTTTTCTTACTCCTCCACTTGGTCTCTTTTCCAATTATATGGGGAATCTGTCAATGTTTCCTACATTGCAGATTTGTTTCGTTGGTTCCTTTTGTGTCAAAAGCTGCCCAAGTCACTTTTGTGTCGTGCTCACTGTTCAAGGATTAAACCTTTGTCGACCATTCTGCAATTGCCTTGACCTTTTGTGTCAGCCATTCCCTGGTATCAGTTCATTACATCATGTCTTCGGCATTCCTTGTCGTGAAATTCAGTACCAATTCCCGATCCAATTAGTCTTTGACTTACCTCGTGTTGGATGATGAAGGATTCCTTAATGCCTTCCTTCCAATGGATCTCTTCCTATCGACTGCAACACATCTTTCTCTGGGGATGAGATTTAGAAATTTATGATAGTACCTTGGGGATTGTTGTCATCAATGGCAATTTCCCTCGCTATTGGGTAGTGGGAATACCTTAATGTCTCCTACTCGATGGATTCTTCAAGTGTTTGACTTCAAGACCTTGTAATCACACTTGTTCGAATGTACTAGGTGCCTTGGGGACCATTTTCATTAATGGTGGTTTTTCTCGCGTTTGTTAACGGTTCCCATTATTGACCGGTAATCAAACGGTTTCCTCCATGTTCAACTTCAAGTCCTTTATTTGCATGGTTAGGATTCATACCTTTTGGGTGGTTTGGATTGAATACCTTGGGCCGACAGTAGCATTGTCTCTTTTTCTATTTCCCAAGTTGCGCAAGACCTTGTTACATTTTATATGACATTTTGCTGAGACATAGATCCACCTTGTATTTTTGTGGCTATGATCGATTGTTGAGCATGGATCCACTTTGTTCATTTGTGGCCATGACTCCTTTCGCTTTAATATGGCGCCTTTTTGCATATTGAGCGACCATGATAGTTTCATCAGTTATACATATGCTGGATCCACCTGTATCTTTATGGCGATGATTTGTAAATGGACGTGTATGTCCCAGAGATCAGTTTTTCTGACATTTATCTCTCTTACAGGTACCTTTGTTCAAGCCTTTCGATCTTGGATTCTCTGCTCTCTCCATACTCAGTTGTTTCCTTTATAATGTATTTCGGTTATCGTCTTCCTCTCTAACCTCACACATTAGGGGGCATCTGTTATATCTCAAAATAACACATCTCTTCCTGTGACCACTTTCCCATGATTTCGTCGCATGTCGACATTTCCATGACGACACTTCATGAAAGTCATTGAAAGTCACTGAAAAAACACCTATCTTGGAGGACCCATATCTTGAGTTTTGTAACCCTGTTTGACCTCATCTCTACTCCATTAGAAAGGTATTTCAGTTAGCTAAAACGTTTCAGAAGAAACCAAAGTCTGAAAATGCCTATAAATACCCTAAAAATGCGTTCTTTGTCCATTCACGAATTTCCTTAAGGAAAACCCATGAATGCCTTAAAAATATTCGCGACTGTCCAGTTATGTAACCTGCGAATGCCTTTTAAAATGTCAAAAAATACATAATTTGAATTTCGGTTAGTTTGGGTAGTTATGCAACTGACTTTTTCAGTTGTAACCACTTTGTCTTCACCCCTAACTCTTCCTTAACCATATAAATAGAGGTAGGGAGGTCCATGAGAGGGGACTTGGATTTCTACATTGTTATGCTGGAGGAATTGGAGCTCTCTTTGCCAACACCTTTTCCCTAGAAGCATTCTCCTTGTGTTGCAGAGCTTGGAGGCTGAGTTCCTTGGAGAAGAGAAGTAGCAGAACCAGATCAAGGTTTCGTGAGGTGCCAAACTTGAAGAGAAGGTATACTTGTATTTGTTTTCAAGATTAATAAAGATGTGATGTCCTTCCTCTTCCCAAATCATTGTTCAATATGTGATTGAATCCTCTGCTTATGATCATATGATGATGTTATTCAGATCATTAGTTCATGTTTATTTGATTATCATTGTTTTATATGTGGTCATAATGGTTTGAGGAAGGTATAATTCATTTTGCAGGTCTCTTGGAGTGAGAGGAGCAAGAAGAGGATTGAAGAGAAAGCATGGACCATCCTTCAGTGAGTTAGGTGTGGACCTTTCTCATCTCTTATCTTGCTTATATATGATTGCTGAACATTGTGCATCTCTCTTTCAACCCCAGTATGTTGATGGCCTCTTAAACCCTAGCCATAGGACACTTTCCTTTACAACATGGTGTAATGAGCTAATACACATAAGATTTCTCTTATAGTGCCATGTTGTTAGAAGGAAAGCTAACTCCAGCTAGATTTCTATCATGGTGTAATGTGTTTGGTGAAATTGTGGCTGTGTTAGATGGAAAACTACCTTATGAAGGGTAACAAACATTATCTTTACCCATCGTGCAATGCTTTAAGAATGAAAGCTAACTCCAGCTAGATTTCCATTATGGTGCATTGTGATTGATGACAATGTGGTTGTGCTAGATGAAAAAATACACTATGAAGGCTTACACACATTAGATTTCACTTACCGTGCAATGATTTAAGGATGAAAGCTAACTCCAGCTAGATTTTCAACATGGTGCAATGTGCTTGATGACAATGTTCTTGAGTTACATGGAAAAATACCTTATTAAAGCTAATACACATTAGCTTTCACTCATCGTGCCATGTTGTTAAAAGGAAAGCTAACTCCAACTAGTTTTCCATCATGGTGTAATGAGATAACACACATAAGTTTTCCTTTATAGTGACATGTTGTTAGAAGGAAAGCTAACTCTAGCTACATTTCCATCATGGTGTAATGTATTTGATAACAATGTGGTTGTTTTAGATGGAAAACTACCTTATGAAAACTAACATATATTAGCTTTACTCACCGTGCAATGTTTTAAGAACGAAATCTAACTCTAGCTAGTTTTCCATCTGGTGCATTGTGATTGATGACAATGTGGTTGTGCTATATGGAAAACTACATTATGAAAGCTAACACACATTAGATTTCACTCACCATGCAATGATTTAAGGACGAAAGCTAACTCCAGTTAGATTTTCATCACGGTGCAATGTGATCGATGATGATGTG
>LPNX010135194.1:78855-102054 GCA_001517045.1 Pseudotsuga menziesii | reverse complement strand
CATAGTTTACCCATTTAGACATTAATTTAATTATTTCTGTCTTATTAGTCTAGTTCATGTGTCCCACCTTGTGCAAGTTGTCTATTACCTATCCATAGTGGTAAAACTTGCCTTATTTGACTCATGTAGCGCATGGGAAAGCCCAAGGAATCAAATCTACTTTATTCCTGGCCTCCTAGGCGCCCTTCTGATTTTTCTGCTTTATTGCCTGCTTTTTCAGTGTTTTAAGGCAAAAGGAAAAGCTAGACTAGGTGAGGTTGACTAGTTTTTTGTCCTACACATCCTCCTCTCTTTTCTCCATGGAAAAGCATGTATGAGCTGCCATTCCACCACTCTTTAGCTTTCCTAAGCCATTTTTCCAATTTGTGAGCTCCATGACAGATTTGGGATCAACTTTTTACACCTATGGGGGATTTGCTTATTTTTGGTAAGCCTGCTTTATGCTAGATTCGAATTTCTCCTCATGCATTCAAATCCCTGATGTATGTTATTTATTCAGCAACCTATTATTTTATAGTTTGGCTATTGTACACTGAGTTAATACAGTTTAGTGTTCAGCTCCAATTTTCAGTCTCTTTGTGAGTGATTTTGCATGATCAATTGCTAATTGTTGTGAGTAAAATTAATCTATCACTTGGTTCAATTTCCACACTTTATAGGTGTATACATTATTTCTATTATCTTGATTTTTGAATACTGCCATCTACAAACAAATTTCTAGCTAATTTACCTACAGTTGGCAGATTGTACTGCAATATATGTATAACATTTCCATTTATATTGGAAATACATAACGCAGAATCAAGTATGTTACTATTATAGTACTGCAAATCATCCTATAGATCAAAATGATAAAAAGGACAATAGGTAAGTCTTCTTCTGAGCAGCAGGGTGTCCAAAAAGGTAGCCTGGTTCCTTATGCAGTGTCTTGCTTCAGTATATAGTCTCCTACAAGCAGCATGTGGATGTTCCAAAATTTTTAAAAATAGATCAGAATTTCAACAAGGAGCTTCACCATTCAATAATAGTGCACTGTTGTCCTCACTGCTGCTCTCCTTTCATCATCTGCAATTGCTTCCTGATCTCAGATAATTTGTTTCTTTATTTTCTTATTTCTGTTTCTTGTTCTATCACCCTCGTCTTCAGATTGTGGAACTTGTTCTTCACATTTTGAGTCAGCTTCCACATTATCTCCAGGTTATTGAGAGCCCCAGGGGCTAGAGCTTATACTATAAAAATCAGGGATAAGATGTGGAACATTTGGGAGCTTCTCTATAGTGAGTAATTGTAGAGTTCAGGGAGTGTGGACAGAGGCCCTGAAGTGGGGCTTCAAGTGTAAATGTTGTTTGAATCCAGCCTGGGCAAGTCCACAATGAGGAGACTTAAAACCTTTTGATCTAGGGGGAGCTCACCATATGTTCGCATAGTTCACAGCCAAATCCTGGAGCCATTTTCCATACCAAGGGCGATTCCCAGTAAGGGGAAAGATCATAAGAATCTTTCCTATCATCCGCAGTTATCCTCAACTACACTAATTGCCATTTTCTCACTAGCATTGTCTCACTCCCTATCTTATTTTAAATGCCACTCCATAAGTCTCAGCATTAACTGAAAAATACCTGCTGCTCCCACCGTTCTACCAACACCCAATGGGGGAGAATGGCAATTGGTGCAGTTGACAATACACAAACAAATTGCTGCCTGAATGACAGCAAAAGAAAAAGCAAAAGCAAAAGATCTGATCTCAAAAATGGAAGAGCAGGGCTTGTGTTACCCTAAAACTTGCAGCCCTTAGAAAAAGCAGAATAAGTTGACTACTATAGAGAGAAAACCACCTTGATGCCAATAGCTTCAACCCAAAAAAGAGAAAGGATTGAATGGCCAAAAAATATGCCCAGTCCCTTTGACAGCCGCAGATTGCTGCCACATAAAAGATTGAAAAGGCTTGGGATGAGAGAGTATTTGGAAGGGACAATCCTTAATTGTCTTGTCTGCAATTGATACCTCTTAAGTGACAAGAGTGAGTCATATCTCTTGAGTGACAAGAGGGAGTTATATCTCTTGTGAGTGACAGAAGTGAGTCATATATTTTGTTGGGGTTTGGGCACAGTGAGAGTCAAGAGTCTGAGATCCGTTGAGTCATATCCAGAATCTTGTTGTGACCCATGGTATTGACATAAAGTGATGTTGTAGAAGAGTCTATTGAGAGTTGTATTAAACATAGTGGACAAGAGTGAGTCATATCTCTTGCATATTGGTCAAGAGTGAGTTATATCTCTTGAGTGACAAAAGGGAGTTATATCTCTTGTGAAGGACAGAAGTGAGTCATATCTTCTGTTGGGGTTTGTCTTTTCTGCTGAGGGTTTGGGCACGGTGAGAGTTAAGAGTCTGAGATCCGGTGAGCCATATCCAAAATCCTGTCTTTGTAAGTGATGATTAACAAATATGCAATAAAAGACAAAACTGCTAGCTGGTTTTCTCCATTGGGGTTTCCAGGGTACATCTTGTGTTTTCCTTTCTTTGTATTGGTTGCTTATCAGTGTGTTGCATTTATCTTTTCTAGGTTAATTTAAACTTTAAAGTAAACGATTGAAAGTGTAACTGTGATCTGGTGAGCTGTAATTTTCACAATTTCTGCCATCTGGCATTGCTGAACTTTTTGGTTTTTGATTCCTCTTGAAGATAAACATCTCTTCATTTCCCATGTCCAGATCTGGAAATTCCATTTCTCCCTACCAGGGAAGAGGAATCCTTATTCCTCTCATAGATTTGATTGTTTCTTGTGTATTCCTTTTCATTCTGTTTAATACCTGAATTGCATATTGCTTTTTGTTTCTAAAAATTCCATTATTCTTTTCCTTCCAGACATTCTGAACAATGAAGAAGGGTTCTATACCCCAGATTTTATTTATAATTCCTTACTGGAATCTCTCTTTAAGGCTAATTCCTTATAAATTTGGTTAGAGATCTTGACTTTCCTTTCGACTTTGTATCATAAATTCATGATCATTCCAGCAAGTAAAATATAGTTTACAGTTCACCGATAAATGATTTGCTGTTTCTTTGTTTTGCTTACAGTTAGGGCATATGGAGGGCCAACAAAACCACACCTTTGTAGATTAGCTTATGTTTCTTCTGAACTTCAAACCATGGAAAGGCAGCCACCTCAGGCCACAAATCCCTCTTACATATCTTGTTCCAAGTGTTGTTTCTCTATCCAGATTGTCAAGTCTTAAAGGTGGAAGGTATAACCTTGTTTGACTGTGAACTTTTGTGTACTGTCCCATCTCCATCTCAGCTTGTTTTCATCATCGAAGAATACGATTTGGTTTCGTCGATTCTCTCATAGCCTTATCTTGTCCATTTGTTTTATATTTGCAGGCCCTGTTGTGGGATCCTTTCATTTTCTTGGTAGTCAGTCACCTCAATCCATCCTTAATGTTGAAAAGGTTCTTTCCTTCCTCTGTTCAATAGGGATCTGTTGGACTTGGGGCCCATTTGGCAGAACCTGTCTGCTAGCTGGATGAGCCGTATTAGGGGTATATACTAGGTTTCGGTGCTTTGAAAGATCATCAGGGATGTTGTGCTGTATTAGGGGTATATACTGGGTTTCAGTGCTTTGAAAGATCATCAGGGATGCTGAAAAAAATTATCTATCTAAAGGTTGCGATTGGGTCCATGCATACTCCCAAAAAAAATTTGTTGGAGGACCCTTCTAGAAAGTCATTGACTCTTGTTAAGTCCCTGTCAGTAATATTCTGTGCATATTTCCATTCAATATTAGGAAGTTTCAATTTCCAATACCAATTCCCCTTTAGTATTACGAGCACAGACTTCATTCCATGCTACTAAGGTCCATTTTTACTTTGTCTAGCACCATTAAACAAAGCATTTTTTTGATTATGTGCCAATTCCTTGATAACTCTAACAGGTGCCTTGAACACTGAAAATACATGCACAGGAATTGATTTGAAGACTGCATTTATAAAGGTGCATACCCCCCTACAGAAAGTTTTTAAAGGTCCAGTTCTCCAATCTTGCTTGGGTTTTGGGAATGACTTCTTCCCACTTCAGACACATGAAGGGTTCTTTGGATAAAGGTACCCCAAAATATATTGTAATTGAAGGATGGGAGGTCTTGTTGAAGTGGAGTACCATGCTTATATGTACTTGAATCCTGATGGTTGTATTGAAGAAGAATTTTGATTTACCTCCAGAAGCATCTGATTTGTAAGAGCTACTTCAATCTTCAGTCTTCAGGAATTGTGGATTCACCTGCCAATAGTGTGTCGTCAACAATTGTATATGAGATCTGATCCTTTCCTTCTACAATCTGGACACCCTTTATTTGCTGTTATCTTTTGACTTTTATTGATCCATCTCTCTGGGCCTCTGCCGTAAGGATGAAAAGATAGGGAGACAGAGAAGGTCCTTGCCTTGTTCTTCTAGTTCCTCTATTTGGGACAAACAGGAGTGAAGGAGAACCATTAATGATTAATCAAAAGGTGGCTAAATATCCTATGTTTTTGACCTTTTCCAGTTTTCCATCACTAGAATCCGACAATGCAATCTTTGCTGAAAATGCAATTTTTGATTGATGGAATTTCCATTTTTAATGCAGAAATGGATTTAACACCCTCAAATATACTGCAACTGGATTGTGTAATGTTAACATGTGATATCTGCAATTCAACCAATCCAAATGGTTCCTGCTGGATTTCAGGCCCAAAATGCTGATTTCCCCTCCCCTAATCCCTTATTTTGAGCAACCAGAAAAGGGCCAATTCATAGCATATTTAGAGTAGTTAATGAAAATTGAAAATACAATATATGAGTCTAAGATAGATAAAATTCAACTCTCACCCAACTCCTCCACTCTTGGGAGATGCAAAGCATTTTGATAATGAAGTCCCAATTGATATGATCATATGCCTTTGACATAAATTTATCAGCTTGGCTTTTGAGAAGATTTCTTCAATTGAATCATTTCCTGAGCAGTAATAATTCCATCTATTGGCATTCTCCCTGCAACAAAACCACTTTGTTCTTTGGAAATTAAATCATCCAAGAACCTTTTGAAGTCTATTGATGACTATCTATCTCATAAGAAGTATTGAATAATGAGTTTGTCCTATACTCGTCTAGAGAAAACAAATTTATTTTCTTGGGATGAGGGCTATATGAGTGGTGCTTAGAACTTTCAAAATAGATTTGGGCCTCCTGAGTTTCTCCATTGCTCTCCATACATCCTCCTTGATTATTTGCCAACAATCCTGATAAAATATGCAGAACCGGTGGGTCCTGGAGCCTTCATACATCATAACTCACTTTAACAAGCTAATTGTCCCATTGCTTTGAAATCAACCATGGGAAAGCATATCCAACCTTTTGAATTTCCTTGTTTCTGTTGAACTGGGGTTCTAGGACCAGATTTTGAAAATAGTCCTTGATGGAAGATGCAACTACCCCTATCCTCTGTTACTAAACTATCCTGCTTTGAGTTTTGATATTCTGTTGAAGTTCTTAATTTTTAATTGTGGTATTCTGAGCATATATGGTCTTCTATCGGTGCAGTGGGTTAGCTCAATTCGTTTGAATGGGCTGTTTCAAGGTGGAGTTCACCATGAGGTCTCTGATTCTAGTCTGGCTGAAGTTCGAGTCCCACATAGTCCTGTTGGGTTTCCAGGAGCTATTGTGGCTGGTGGCTGAGTTGCCCTTCGTCTGGATATTTTAGGGAAGCAGGAGGACTATCCTGTGAGATTTTCCTTGGGGAAAAGATAAAAAAAAATGGTGTTCCTATCACTCTCTTGGGCCATTTAACTGTAAGTTCTTTTTTTTTCTAATCTCTTTGAGCTCCTGTGGGTTGTGTAAATTTTACTCACCAGGTTACTTCCCTGGGTGGATAACTCATCTGGAAGGCCTTCTTGGATTCTGTTTTATATATATGTATGGCATTTTTGCTTCATGTAGCTCACTTTGATGGAAGATATTCCACATGCTTCCCTATTCCACTGTTCAAGATTCTTCTTTATAAACATTAGTTTCCTTTGAGGGACGTACATCCTTGTGCCATAGAAGTAGTTTCCCTCTTTCCACTGTTGATCAATAATTTTCAGATAGCTAAGAGCATGTTGACCACATTTTCTCAAATTAGAATGGAATGTTTCCAAATCTTCTCAACAGAGAACAGGACAGCCAATGGTTAGAACTTGATTCTTAGATCAGGATGAATCATGGAAGTACTGACTAGGAATCTATTTAATCTCTTTGCAATCAGATTGGAATTTGGAACCTCTTTGTCCATTACTTTCAACTAAAACACCCTTTCATCAGGGAATGTCTGTTAGTTGTCAATGTGTCATTGATAAAATCACAATTTTTTTTTGAAGACTGATCCGTTCTTCTTTCTTTTTAGATAATCTCGTAATGGCATTAAAATGTCCCTGTACAACCCAATCTGAGTTGGACCATCACCTAAAAACTACAAATTGAAATTGAAACAGAAATTTTATTTTATGTCATTGAGTGACCAAATTTCTATCTTACTGGTCATATAATTTGGGGCATAAATGTAAGTTACCACTTCAAAGGACGACGAGGCACTGTGAATCCAGATTGAGATCTACCACCTGTTTCCTGCTCCTGCTTCAGATTTTACTGTCTTTGTATTCCAAAGTGTTGAAAAACTTGGGCACTTCCTATTTGAGCTTTTGCACACATTTGCAGCTTCTCCAGAGTTGATTAACCAAGTTTTCCATCTTGTCACTGGGTAACTATGTTTCGTAATAAATAAAATGTCTGGTTTCTTGTTGATAATCTTAATCTTAAGGAATCCTTTTTATGTTGGGAAATTGAGATTCGAGACCCCTATATTCCAATATATTAATCTTTGTTCTTGTTATATTCCAAGATATTAATCTTTGTTCTTGTTATATTCCAAGATATTCTTTGCATGCATGTGTATTAGGTTTCTCAGGCTGCAAGAAGATTGAGTCCAGTGTTTATAGTTGGTCTCAGTCGACAAGGTATATGCTCTAGTATTATTCTTCTTCCCATAGTCTTTCTTCCTTTCTTTAAGGCCTCATGTTTATGTTATTGAAACATAGTTACTGTATACCAATGGTATCTGATATGATATGGAAAAATTCTGTACTTGAATAAAACAAATATGACAGAGATACAAGAGTATTCCAAAATATGGCCAAAATACGATTGAAATACGATAAATACAGCCAAAATATGATATGAAACTGCCAAAATGCAATTGAATATGATCAATGTGGTCAAGATACAGCTAAAGTATGGCCAGGGGTACATTGAATGTATTTTCCATGTATATAGCCAAATATGGCTGTATCCATATGTTGGCCATATTTCTGTGTTTTACAAGGCTAGATACGACTGTCTGTTGTTGCTATGATTCGAGTGTAAACTGCTTTAGGCCTAAGGTGATATTCTCCTACTGCTCTGGTTTCTTCTCCTTTATTGATCTCCTGCCTTCTAGGTCTAATTGGCACCCCCTTTCTACATGCATGTCTGGCACTGTTTCCAAAGGTGCGAATCAAACCATGCTGTAGTCAACCGCACTTCCTCGTCAAGTTTTGGTTCTTTGGGTGTGTCATCCATCATTTCTACTTTGTTGATGTGCTGAATTTCTTTTGTTTTTGAAAAATGCTTCCTTTGAATCCTATTAAAAAACCATTTTATGAAAATGGCGTGTTGCAAAAAGTAAACATCAACAAGTGCAAGCTTAAGCAAATACCTAATCTAGATTATGCCCATAGATTGCTGATAGATTGTGAAGGGGCACACTCTCGAAGGGCTACATAAAAATATTGAAACAAGTAACTAACCAACTAAAACTCTAGCTACCATTCAATGCAGGGAGACCAACAATGGCTTGGGGTGGAAACCAGATGCCAAGCTAGGTTGTAGATTATCAATCCAAGCACTATGAGCCACAATGGCGTGTTGCAAAAAGTAAACATCAACAAGTGCAAGCTTAAGCAAATATCTAATCTAGATTATGCCCATAGATTGCTAATAGATTGTGAAGGGGCACACTCTCGCAGGGCTACATAAAAATATTGAAACAAGTAACTAACCAACTAAAACTCTAGCTACCATTCAATGCAGGGAGACCAACAATGGCTTGGGGTGGAAACCAGATGCCAAGCTAGGTTGTAGATTATCGATCCAAGCACTATGAGCCACAATATTGGCATGGCAAGTTGCCATCATCCCCCAAGAGCAAGATGGCACCACTAGACCTACTTGGATGACCTTTTCCATGAGCAATCCTTCAATTGACCATTGGTAGTATGCTAGGAAGCAATGTGCGCTTGGAGAGTGAAAACCAAACCATAGAGGTCATGGGATGCAATATAGAGCCATAGAATTATTGATCAGACTCTACACAACCTAGCTGTGTTGTCCCACTAGTTTGAGCATAACAAGGAGCACTTCAAAGAAAAAATAGTAACCCTCCCAAGAATCCTTTCACTTTTAAAAAGCCTTGAAAAGATAGTAAACAAGCCCCCACATCACAGTCCACCCTTAGAAACCACAAATTTGCTCAAAGAAATGGGTACGCACCACTTAGCCAAGAATACACAAGGAGAAATAAGAATAAGATTTTATTTGATTCCGTGATTTTGAATTACAAATAAACAAGGAGTATCTTAATTATATGTGACAAGACATGCCTTTCCAAAAAAAATTACCTTTTTCAGTGTTTCACTCCTCTAAGCTGACCTACCTAAAATGTATTGAAATGACTTAAAATGAATTTTTTAAGGTTTGTCACCCACAATTGAGGGACTGAACCTCATAGAACATAAAATAATGATAAAAATAATGAAGTGCTACAACATGTTGAAACATTGATCCTGGATGGAAGATGTCATGTGCCCCATCTAATCCCAACATTGTTCTTTTTCCCTCAACACCCTCTTTCTTTAAGTGGTATGGCCTCTTCAAGCTTGCAAAGAAGGTGGGCGATTTGACCTTGATGATTAGGATGATCAAGAGGAAGGGGCAGTACAAAGAAAGAGGTCTAGGGGGGTATCCATGAGGTGTGCTCATGCGGGCATGAAAACTCTTTCACGCACAATCACTTTCCACATAGCATAAACAGAAGTGTGGTTGGGAGCCCCTAAGCCATGTGTCCTAATGTAGTCATCCCAAGAAGCATCATATCACCAACCCAAGGCTTAAATGCCCAACATGATGGGGGACTTCCGCCCACCAAGGGGTATTTAACAAAGCCACCATGTCACAACTCCTTGAAATGAAAACCAAGGGTCTTGAGCCCCACTAGACCAACTCTTTTACCTAAGACAAGCTCAAACTTGGCCTTTACGATGAAAAAGGACCCCTCCTCTTTTGTACATCTGATATGGCACACTGGAAAGAATTTGGAGGGTAACAGATAGTAACACGTTTTTACCCCCACTCAAATTGCAGTGACATTGTCAGCAAAATGGAGGGCTGTTAGTGTAGTAATTATCTCTATTTCTGTGTTTCTTCAAAACTTGCAGCGGATTTTCTTTATTTTTGGGTTTCTTCGGAACTTCCACTGAACTGGTATTTTTTTTATAAATTTTAAAATCTTTTTGGAATTTGAATTGAAGATGGCCGCATATTATGTTCAATGGCCTGGAAAGTCAGAAAAACTCTAATATTGTTCGTAAATATGTGGCTAAAATCTGGGCTAGACAAAGTCTGAAAAAAATGTGGCCAAAGATGAGATCAGCACAAAGCTCTGTTACCAAATGAAAATAAACAGAATTCGCTTCTCAACTACGAACATAGTTCAGTTACTGAATATCTATTTTTAAGGACAACAAGTCAAAATTCATAAAGGATAAGTGTATATAATAAAATGTATAATGAATAAAAGATATGATACATTGGCTGGTCACCAAGGATAATTGGTCATGACCTTTAATTAGGTCAGCCCACTTCATTAATTTGTAAATTTATTATTTAATAATAATAATATTTTTATTATTATTATTATTATTTAATTATGTTTACAACATACAGATCATCAATATTTGAGGATACAGTATTATTCTCTGAGTAAGTTTTGGCATCTCATTTGTGGTTAGAGCTTAGAAGTTCTTTTGTCTGTGCCTCTCCCCTTGGTCCATCTCTCTGATCAATTCAAATAGCTTAGACAATAAATAGTTTTGTAGGTAATCCATGATGGCTGATCTTGCTAGTTGCATGGCATTCAAATAATTGCATTATGTTCCTGTATCTCGTTGTGCCTATATTGTTGTTGCCATAATTTTCTAAATTTTTAGTCTAGTTCTCATACTTATTAGATATGATTAGAATGGTAGTGCATCCTGCATCTTGATTTCTAAAAAATAATAATTTTCCAGCCAAAATATATTAAATAATTGGTTGATCTGTGATGGTATAATCACTGGGATATTCACAGATTGAAATCTGGTCAGGTCCCTCAGGGTTACTAGCCACTATTGTGGCTGCCAGATGAGCCGCCCTCCATCTGGATTTTTCCAGGGAAGAGGGGGGATCCTGCAAGGTTTTCATTGGAAAAAAAATAGCTGGGATATTTAGTCTATTATGTTTTCTCTTTGTTTCTTTTGTTCACCTACCTTGCATCTTCTCTCCAACTATCTTACAGATTTTATCATTCAGAGTGCAGGGGCAAATAGGAGGAAACAGAGACAACCTTTTGGAAGGAATGGAGTTCTAGAATTGAAGAACAATAAAAACGAACTGATCAGTCCAGGAATTTGGAGCAAATAATTCCTGCAGTGGAAATAAGTAGATTTTTGTCTGGAGATATTGAATACATACAAAGGGTAGTTTTATTTTTGGTTGAGTCTGTCAAAATGAAGAAAAAGAGTGTTTATCAGATGTATTTGATTTAGCAAGCATGTATGGAGTCAATAGATCAGAGGTATGAACTTCATCTATTCTTACGTGGTGGAAATATAATGTAGTGTTTGCCTGTAATACATTATTGAAGCTTGTATATTCTTATTTATTTCTTAGCACACATGAAACATGCAAATAATGGTAAAAAATTCAATTAACTGTAGATTTTGTTTCATGAAGGTGCTTGTGCAAAATTTAAAAATCTCTCCTTGTCTGACAATTGTGGACAAATGAAGAAATTGAAGATGAAATTTTAGAACATTGGAATGAACTCTTGGAGCATGTAGAAGAGTTTTTAAAGGTCGTTTTCTCAACTATGTACATTGCACTTGATGCATCTAACAAGGAATGGCTTGGTTTCTTATATGAAATTTTTTCTGCCGACCACATGCATTTAAAAGAAAGCTTTTGGCTAGAATGTGTATCAAATGCTGGTGATACAGAAAAAATGACTTGGCTTAGAAATTCTCTTGAATTGCCCAACAACAATGATTACTGCAGGTTGTTCCTTTAGAGATGTTTTTCAGATTTGCTTTCAGGAAATAAAACATTATCCCAGATAGCAGGGTAAAATTTGATGATCATCAGGTTCATCAGGAAGCAACAGATAAATGCAAGGAAAAACTTAGAGCTATTAGAATTAAAGATGTTGAGTTATGGAATTTGAGGATATGCCCTTATCTGAAATCCCTATGGCATGCTTAGGTGGCAAGCTGGGGTGCATAAATTTTGAAGAGAAATGTTTTGACCATGTCATTTGCACCAAGGGATTCACATGAAGCCCAAGTGCAGTTTTCTTTGGAGCGAGGCGTGCATGCTGTGATTGGTGTAATGGGGACACATCAGCTTCCTTACCCTTCCAAGGCTTTTGACATGTCTCAATGTTCACGGTGTTTGATACCTTGGACTGCAAATGGTATTGGGGACTTTTATAGGATTAATGCTTTTGTTAAAGTAAAAATTCTGAGCTATAGAAGAGCCTTGAATTTATTGATTTGATTCTCAAATTGATTTGTGTAGCTTCATTTGTTTGCAGATGGTATGTATTTGATAGAAGTGGATAGAGTCTTGAGACCAAGTGGATATTGGATTCTCTCTGGTCCTCCCATCAATTGGAAGCAATATTACCAATCTTGGCAGAGATCAAAAGAGGAGCTCCAGCAGGAATAAGAGAAAATTGAAGAAATAGCAGGACTTTTGTGCTGGGAAAAGAAGTATGAAAAAGGTGATCTTGCCATTTGGCAAAAGAGAATTACTACTCGTTCTTTTCCTAGAAGCCTGAATACTATTGACCCACCTCCTTCCTGTGAATCAGGAAATCCAAATGATTCTTGGTAAGTTCTTGAACTTCATAGCTCAAAGTTGAAGACAGTTTATGTAGCGTAATTTTATAACAGAACATAATCAGATCGATAGTGTGCTAAAATATATTTTCAAAAATTCATTGCTGGTGAACAAAGTGATTATATTTATGAGCAATGTTTGTAACCCAGACATTTTTTGTGCTTAATTAGGAACATAAGTTCAGTGCTGTAGGTATTCTTAGGTTTAAATCTAGGCTCCAATACATTCCTAGGGTTTGACAGTTAAAACATATTTTTGTCCTTCCTAGAATGTGCTTTTAGATTCCAGGTATTGGCTACATTTGTTATTCTATTAAACGAGCATTTAACACTTGTCCATGTAAGTATTCTTCTATTGGTTTTTTTTCCTTTAGAAGACTAATATCATGCCAAATTCTAAATTGGATATCAATCTTGCAATGGATATGTTACAAAGTGCATTGTGGTTGTAGGATTCCTTTGAACTAAAATGTCAGTGTGGCTGACTACGAAAAATTTAAACTTGCACTGCTATTAAGCTGAAGTACATGGTCTGTTTGTTTGTCATAATTTTCTAACATGTAGAAATATGGAGAACTGCTTTGTAACAATTGATAGAATGGCCGTTGACCTATTATAATTTGTGATTTTAATTGTAAATGCCACAAGATTCAAGGGATTAACAACTTTATATCCTGAATCAACTTTATATCCTGAATACAAGGCAAAGATACATTTTGAATTCATCATTTTTATGTGAGTTTTGAATTTTTCCTATCCGCTTTTACATTTTAATGGCCATGCATGAATTGATCTTGTGTTGCAGACAAGTTTAAGTTTAACTGTCTAAATCTTAAAAAATTTCAAGCATGTTTGCATAATTGGCTTCATATTTCATTACAGTACAAGAAGAGTCTGTTTTTCTCTCGATTTGCTTTAACAGTTGCCTAGTTTTACTCAGATGGCCTAGTTTTACTCATATGATTGAAATTTTATTATTATTTGATAATGTCTATAAAATCTGCTGACCCCCCAGGCATAAGAGAATGCAAAGATGCACTACGCAAATGCCTAAAGTCAATGATGCTAATGATGTGTCTGGAGGGATTTTGGAGAAGTTTCCAAAGCGCCTGAATTTAGATATTTAAACCTTATTATAATATTTTCATAATAATGATTTCTAAAAATTAAAAATAAAATAATTAAAAAAATTTAAAACTTAAAACCGACTTAAAAACCTAGAACCTATTATGCTTCACACTAACTATAAATACTGACGTGCTTCTTGGTATTTTACCTCACGCTTCTGTTGTCTCCTAATGATGATCCCATAGTAGGGATCGAAACATCGAGATTTGCGAAATCATCCAATGCAACTCCTTCTTATTTACAATTCTCCACTGCGTAAATGACTACTTTCATAAATACTAGTTACTGGTAAGTTGTAATAGTAACAATTATGTAGTTTGTAGATTGATATCTATCATAAATTTGTTTGAATATCATCATTTTCAAGCAATAACAACTTCTTAAAGGGTGCTAGCTCAATGGTAGAGCGTCTGCCTAATTATAGGCAGGAGGTTGGTGGTTCGATTCCTCCGTGCCCTATCATAAATTTGTGACTACAAAAACGACTAAATTCACATATATACGACTATTAGTAGCTAATTTCCCGTATCTTAGTCATATTTAGCTTAGTCATTAATATGTTAACATCTAGTAGTTTATTTAGTCGTATATTTGGTCATTAATGGTTGCAATTAGTGATTAAATCAGCGACTAAATCAATGACTAACTCAGTGACTACATCAATGACTAAATCTGTGACTAAATCAATGACTAAAACAATGACTAAATCATTGACTATCAATGACTAAATCATTGTATATCAATGACTAAATCAATGACTACTAAGTCAAGCTATTAATGACTAGTGAAATACGACTAGCTATAAGATAGTGGTAATTTGCTACTATTAGTCACCGACTCAAAAATAGTCGTTTATAGCCTGATTTTAGTCATTTTTTTAGTCATTAATTTCTCATTTTCTACTAGTGTACCTTCTATCTCCACCATAGATGTTTGGTGATCATCTTGTCGATTCTCCAAAGCTACATTAATCCTGGGCATCTCGTTTGCTACATCACCAACAATTGCTTCTTCTTGTATTGTATGCACATTGTTGAAATTCCTCTTTCTATTTGGACAGTCCTTCGCATATTGAGGTCCTTAACATTCTCAAAATTTTATAGGTTCTCTTTGTTCAATATTTTTAACATGATTTTTAGGTCTCTCTTCTTTGCTACTGTAAAATTCTGTTGTGTATTACTTTTAAAGTCTGTCCCCTAATAAGTATACTTAGGATAGTTTTAGGAATTATTTCTGATATTTTTGTTGGACTTAAAGCCTTTCCTTCTTTGTTCAAAATTATTTGTTCTTTTACCCTTCGGCCAGTTAGGTATACCTTCTATTTTATTTTTTCTTTGTTCATAAGATAAATTAACCTCCTTCATTGCTTCCTTAAGGGTTTTTGGATTGTCGAATTCAATTTTGTCCTTGATGCTAAAAGGTAAACAACTCAGAAGTTACCTCTGTATCTTAGTTTTTTCATCGATGATATAAGGTACATATCGTAATAAACTTAAAAAATTACTACATGATTCTTTTATAAACATTGACCCTTGCCTAAGATCGTAAACTTCCTTAGCCCTTTCTTCATAATATTGCTCAATTTTTTTTTTCTTTTAAAGTATTTCTTAAAATTCCTCTAAGTTACGTACTTTTCTCTAATGTTTTTCACTCTTTTTATATCCTGCCACCATATATCAGTTTTTCCCGTTAAGTTATAAATAGTCATTCTTGCTTTTATCATGTCTGAGTAATTATAGATTTGAAAATACTTTTTCATCCCTGACAACCATGCCTCGAATTATTCTCCTCTTTCCACCTCACCATTAAACATAGGGGGTTTTATCTTCTTAAACTCTCTTGAAATTTCTTCGTAAGGTTTATATTTTCTCTTTTTAGAGTTGTTGTCACTATCCCTACTTTCACTGGAATATTTATGTTTATCTCTGTGTGACCTAACATTAATTCCTGAGGAGGAATTACTTTCATTATCAGAGAATTTTAACTTTTTACCTTTACGCTTGTAGGATATAGTTCCAGATTCAGATTCATGTTCTTTCCTTTTATCCTTTCCTTCATTATGTAATTTATCCAACAATATTTGATTTAATTCTTCCCATGCTCTTAGGGTTTTCCCATTATCTTCCTTAACATTCTGTAATTCATCTTTTAAGTCTTTTACAGTTTGAAGTAATTTAGATGGTTGATTATTTAGTTCCACGTATAAATTATATGGATTATTATGATGTGATCCATCCTCAGCAGATGTCTCTACTCCTTCCATTTCCTGCAAAATAAAGACTTATATTTCTATATAGAAACAATTTTTAAACATAAGTCCTTATTTTGTTTTCCTATTTTTGTATTGAGCATGCGAGTTGAGCCAACTTCAGGCCTAGTGTTTGAAATTGTGCTCTGATACCACATGTAACAACTCCAAAAATCCATAATTTTTTGTTTTGGTTACGAAGTGTTTCTGGCTTCACAATAAATTTTAGGGAAATATTATAAATCCTACATTCCCTTAACAATCCTAGTATTTAGCCTGAAACAAAAATCTATAAAATTGATATGTAACAATTTGAAATATGTTACTCCATAAATGAATTCATATGACTCTACGCTAGAATACAGTTTCTAAGTCTTATGATAAATTATTTGCTTTCAAATATTGATATGTCATGCTTGCCTTGTCGTATGTTTTGGTTTGTGTGTTTATCTTGTTTTCCATAAAGAAGGATTAGTCATGTTGTTTAACTCTTTAGCACTCCACTTACAAATCCTATTTCAATGCTAGGGTAATAAGGATTGTGGGTCTTGCTTAGCTTATGATAGCTAATGCAATTTTAACTTTGTATTATTTGCAGGTTTCTCCAAAGAAAGGTATTCCCCTTGTGTTCCAAGTCCTAAGTTGAACTCACACCACCATATTATCTAAGTTCCAAAATTTAAGCTGATCTCAACTCAAGTATCATCTAAAGTCCCTAAGCAACATAAGGTCAAACCCTTATGCACTAAGCATTTTCCAAACAACTAGAAGGCCAAAGTAACACGCCTTATGGTGATAATAGTTTGACTAAGGGTAATAACAAGATCGCTCTCAAACTATAGAGAGTGGGTATGAAAAATATGAACCACGTGGAGGTAGGTTATCGCGCTAAGTGAAGGTTTAAGGTGCTTTCCAGCTGTATAAAAAAAGTAAACTCCTAAGCGAAAGAGCCAAATGGGTTTTTTTTGTGTTTATGTGGTATCTCTGCATTGTTGAATGGTTGAGAAGAGCTGAGGGCTCTCGACCCTTCTAGCCAAGGTTTGCAATTGACCTCGTGACCACACTGTGAATGATTTCATCTCTGCCTTTGTTTCTCTTAGCCACAACTTTGTAGGGTCATGGTCTGGGCCTGCCACCGGATTACTTCATGGAGCCTATTGAGGGTAAGTCACTTATTGGTTTTTCAGTTTGCTGTAAAAGTTCTATAATGTCGACTGTCAATTTTCAAAGTTTAACCTCTGTGAATTGTTTAATTGTAGGAGGTTTCGATTGATGCTTTCTCAACGAAGTTTGGTTGAAGGAGAGAGCTCATGTCGAGGGTACCGATGTCGAAGGATTCTACTAAGATACAAAATCCCTTGAATTCTATGTTCTTGGACGGTGTTAAATGATAACACAAATCTGGAACAGAGTTCTTTTTGGTTTTGGTTTCGTTTTGGAGATACTAGGGTTTATACGATCCCTTCTGTTGACAGTAGACAGTTCCGTGTTTTTACCTTTACGTTGTTAATAACAGGGATAAATTATGTGGTTTTTAAAGGCCTTTAGGTTGCGAACATAGTTGATATTTTAAACCTCTATTTTTTTAAAGACCACGAGTCTCCGTGGGAAGATGTATTTTGAAACTTTTATCATAAAATTTTGTCAAGGTTTAAAAGCAATGCAACATTGCGATTTGGCTTCTATATTGGTTTAACTATGTTGATTCGCTCTTAGTTATATTATGTAACTGATATATTGTTTTATAAATATTAATCTGTTTATTAATAATATGAATAAAATCGTGTTGCATCTATGCTTTTTTTATTTAAAGGAATTTCGTTCTAGATTTTGAAATGGTTACAACCCAAATCTAGTTACATATCCTATATTCGTTGGATTTAGATGCTTTTTTCTGTAGGTTTCAATTATTATACATTTTTTGATAAATTAGCCTTACAGGACTTGAACCCTTGACTTGTGCTAAACATCCGGGTCAGTGCAAGAAGATGAGGGACCTTTTAGATGCAATCCTAGTTTTCAAAAACACGATCACGTTACCAAAAAATACAATGCGTTTCTGCTACATAGCACTTTCTATGGTTCAACCCGAGCCTGACATGTCATGGGAAATGTAGGATAGGAAACCATATCGTGTACGCATTATATAACTACAAAACGCGCTCACGATTTGTAGTTATAAAATTCGTATTCGATTTGGAAAACTAAAAATAATTTATATACACAAGCCCGAAACCCGTGGCCTGTTTTACCTATCACGAACGCAAAAACGATGACGATTTGGAGCGTTTTGGAGCAAATTAAGTGCTTGGGATTGTTGGAGGAGCTGATTTAGTTGGAGGGGAGGAGATTCCACTGGTGAATTATCATCCAACTAGGTAATTCAATCACCCAAAGCATTCTTTTTTGTCAATTTTTAACCTGCAATGGTGTTTTTTAATAGAATAATCAACCCAACAACTCCCAAGCTAATGTTTGATGGATTCAAACTAAAAGAGGCTATAAGAAACAAAAACATCATGTCTAATAGATATTCAATGTTCCAAAACGCTAGAAATATATAAAACAAACACAAGTATAGAGTGTGTCTAGAAGGAGGCTAAAATTATAAGCCAAGGGTTTTAACAATTAAAAAAACAATATATATCTACATTCAAATTAAAGACAAAGAAAGATAGAAAGCCCACATCATAACGATATTGAGAGGCATAAACAAAAAGGAACAAAAATACTATAAGAGAGACACAAAATTACTACTGAGCAGGGTTCTAAACAACACATATCTCATAATTCTCCACAATATGCAAGAGAGAGTAATGGACAAGCTAGCTTATGTTCCAATTACAATAGAAGCCCTAGATATTACACACCAATTGGTAAAACTAACATAAAAATACGGTATAAGGCACAAGGTGTAAGAAACCCATGTTAGCAAACACAAGAACACGAATTCTACTTCTTTTATCCTATAAACATAATAAATAAAATTAGAAACATGTGAGACCCTAGGTCTCCCTAAGATCCCTTGATCTAGAAAAGACATAAATGACTTTACCCAAACAGTCTATGCCCCTGCATCACTAGGTTTATCAACCATTTTTTAAAATAGCAAAAACAATGGGTAATATATTTCTACATGTCAAGTCTCTAAGCTCATCTATAACCAATAGTAGTCTAGTCCACAAATTCTCCATTTTCCATGTAACTTTTGGTTGGTTTCCATGGTTATACAACAATGGAAATGGTGAACACCCATGAACTACCTAGAGTGCGTCGTGAGAGTGTTCCCAACCATGATCGAGTCAATTATATTTAGAGGATATGGTGGCAGCCCTGTATCACCCCTTTTCTTGCCTCACATGTCCTAATAGTCCGTTGCCCCTTTCTTTTACATATCCAAGGGATGTAAAGGCCAAAACATGTCAAAATAGCACTCCTAAATTCAAATAAGTTTCAACCCAAGTGTGCATGGAAAAGTCACCAATGAGGGTGAAGAAGTGCCTTAACTTCTAGAAAGAAGTTGAACGAAACTCACTTTTAATTGTTAAATGTTTAATTTTAAGTTTTAAATGTATGTAAGTGAATGCCATTAAATTGCTTACTTGAGTTTTCCTTAATTTACATTTTCAATTTTGAAGAGATGTCATTATATACCATGTATACGTTTCTAATTATTTCCTTATTGATTTTTTTATTGCAGTTGCGGCTATGGACACCAATGCTGAAATACTGATTGAGCTTTCCCAGTTGAGAGGACTCAGTATTGATTGTAGTGGTGGTGATAGGATTCGACGTTCACTTGCATCCACTTTGGATGCAATTGTTGAGACTATTACATTGTCAAGAAACATACTATATGATATTACATCATATAGAGAAAGAAAAAGACAAGAGTACGCTGATGGGCTTGGCTATAGTGCAATAAAAAAGTTGAAAATTACCAAAAAACATATATTTTCATTGTTTAGGGGCCCTCGCACGGGGGAAATCCCAAATGCAAACATTCCACATATCTCTATCGAGTGGTGCACATATCAGCCATTTGTTGATAACTGGATGGACAGATGGTATATGGCTTTTGATATGCCACCACACAACAACAGGGAAATCCCCCTGTATTTCCTTCGGAAGATGTATGCAGAGTTCGTGTTGGGTAAACACGTAAACTATTTTGATATATTGTCATTTCAGGGGATCGGTGGGGGGATGCCCCAAAACCGACCCAATGCCAGGCTTCGAGACGTTGATCGCCCTATCCCTGCACCTTGCAGGCAGTTGCTTGGGCCAGATGTCCCACCTGTACATCATGTTATTCCACAGACATGTGATGCATTTTTGAGTTTGGCATGGGTAGTTGTTTTCCATAGCACTATGGTTCAACATATGGGTGAGGAAGGGACATCTGTCCTTGATGTGGTACATACACCAGGTCCTCATGGTGCAAGACCATCTTCTAGTGCAGTACCACCCACTAGTGCAGTACCCCCATCTACTGCAGGACCATCTACTAGTGCAACACCATTAGCACATTCCCAGCCTACTTTTGAGCCTCACGAGTGCACATCGTGTGGTCGTCCCTGCTATGGTATTTCGTCAGATGTTGTCTTCAGTGGATTTTTGAGTGATGTATGTATATGGTTAATTGTAATAAATTCTTCATTTATTTTCCTCTTTGTACACATATGTATAGTTTGAGCTAATATATTAATTTTGTGAACTTGCAGTTGATGCTTTATGCCGGCAACGACGCCCTAGAGTTTCATGTTCCACACTCTACAGAGGGGCATGACATTCCATCCACTGTTCCCTTAGTTGGTGGAGAGATTCCTATAGCACCCATTGCCGTATCTCACACCGAGGTAAACATTTTAAAATTTCATTTTTTTAATACTTGTTAATTTGTTAATTTCCACATACTGTACATGTTAGTTCACTAATGTTATCTACAGTCTAATATTTACAATTATTAAACTTGCAGATGCCAGATCCTTCACGGGGGAAAGCAGTGATGGAGGTAGGATCCATGGCCGTATCAACCGAGGAAATATCTGGGCATGACATTCCATCCACTGATCCCTTGGTTGGTGGAAAGATTCATATAGCACCCATTGTCGTATCTCACAACGAGGTAAACATTTTAAAAATGTCAGTTTTTTAATACTTATTAATTTGTTAATTTCTACACATTGTACATGTTAGTTCACTAATGCTATCTACGGTCTAATATTTACAATTATTAAACTGACAGATGCCAGATCCTTCACGGGGGAAATCAGTGATGGAGGTAAACATTTTAAACATTTAAAAAATGTCATTTTTAAAATACATGTATGTTCGTTGAATCATGCATGTCTAACTACATGAACTCTTGTTGACTATAGGCACCAACCGAAACACCTAGACCATTTCCTGGAGTATCTCCTCATAGGCGAAGAAGGGTCATGTGTATATGAGACAGCCTACTCCTAGAAAGAGTCTAGTTTTCCACGACCATGGAGATACTGATACCATGGTAATGTATATCCTTCGATGATATTTCTTGGTTAACTTGAAATCCAATGCATAAAATGTTTTGTTAATGTTTGATTTGCATGTTTACTGCATCAGGAGCCAGAGTTTACTATTGAAAACCTTGCATGGATGGTTGATGCAGAAGTCAGTGTTGCATCTACAATGGCAACAAGTCACACAGAGGTACAACTATTTCAACATGATCGTTACATAGTTTATTATTGTTGGTGTATGTTTATTCATGCATGTCTAACTATTTCAACATTTGGTGATTGTAGCCACCAGCAGCAGGAGTTATTGATGCAGCAGTCAATGTGGTATCTGCAATAACAACAAGCCACATAGAGGTACACCTATTTGAACATGATCTAGACATAGTGTGTTATTGTTGCGTATTGTTTATTCATGCACATTTCTAACTATTTCAAGATTTGGTGATTGTAGCCACCAGCAGCAGCAACAGTTCCTGCCCCCTCTGGTTCGACCATGGATGCGACCATCATTGATGTTCAACCAACAACTCCATCTGCTACACAAGAAACACAATCCCCTTTGTCACAGTCTCTCACTGAGGTGAGATGTCCATTAATGACCAGTTGTTTCATGCAATGTCCATTAAAATTTTTATATTTGTTGAGTTAATTTAGATATGGTATTTTATTGAGCTAATGTATTAGTACATATTTATTTGAATTTAACAATTGATATTTAATTTGCAGGATCTAGAGATGCACACTGGTCCTAGAGTTGTGCCTACAGGATCAACCTCGAGAAACAACAAGAGGAACCTTGAGTTTTGATGTGTCTTATGGGATATGTACATTTCGATACATGTACATGTGGCTTGGACAGTTTTGGATACATGTACTTTTGGAGACATGTACATTGACATTTCACTTACATGTACATGTGGCTTGGATAGTTTTGGATACATGTACATGTGGCTTGGATAGTCTTGGATAGTTGTGGAGACACATTTACTTTTGGATACTTTTGGATATATATGTACTTTTGGAGACATGTACATTGGCATTTTAGTTATAAATGAATGATACATTTCACTTTGAATTTGTTCTTTGGTTTCCACATGTTCTGGTGTCAATCTATTGTATTGATTTGTGAGGATTATCTATTACTTATGAATACACTATGTCAAAAGAAAAAACTATTATATTTAAAGGTTTCAATGATCTCACTACATGCACACTAAAGTCAAAGTTCTTGCTTGTGTAATTTAATAAATATAAGTACAATACAATGTATTTCAAGGTTTCAATGAACTCACTACTTGCACACCAATTGGATATATCTAATTAAAAATTGTGAGTTTGGATTCATTAAATTACAAGTTAAGTCAATGCTCAAGTGTAATTTAATAAAACTAAGTGCAATACATGCTTCACATTTCATCAACAACCAACAACGCTATTCAACAAACCTCATGCACCCAATGACTAATAACTCAGCATTAAAGGAACTACAATAGAATCCAAAGACCGAATGTACAAAAATGTTTCATAGTAATATTCATATTCTACATGGTATCTACAACAACAAGTGTTACGAAGAGTATTTATTCTAACATACCAGGGCTTACATTTCTCAAAAGATCTTTGCCCCAAATTCAATTGTCTATGTTCATTCCTAAATTTCTCGTATAGTTCTGTCTGTGTTATATCAAGAAGATGCTTAATATGTGGTTCACAGTCCTTTGAACCCCTTCTCAGTTTTAGTACATCCTTCCGGTTTGAAGAAGGCCTTGTGTGATCATGCCAAAAACTCTGCACTAGTCCCTTTACTGCATCAACTAGCTTCATGTCACGATGTGGCAACCGACCAATAAAGGCCCAAAAATCTGACTGGGCTGTTGTGTCAAGATGTTCTCTTCTAATAGAATACCTATGGAGGGTTTTTACATTCAAATTAACTAGTTTAGATGTACGCTTGAGAAAACGAAGGACCCTGGTGTTCTTATTTACAATTGCTTGTGACAACACACGACAAGCTGCATTGCAGTCCTTTGACCGTGTGTTCTTACCAATTTTACCAAAGGCA
>LPNX010135194.1:63855-73855 GCA_001517045.1 Pseudotsuga menziesii | reverse complement strand
CCTATGCCTATGTGTCTGCTTTGTACTTTGCTTCGGATTCAACATGCCTATGCCTTGGAGTATGATAAACCATGGTGAATTCAACACTATATCCAAATTTCCAATATGCTCGTGTTTAGCAGTTCGTCTGATTATGCTGCACACCATTTTTTATGAGATTTTAGAAACATATATGTTTTTTTTTTGCAGATTCTAAATATGTAAATTTTAACAAGAATACATAATTTTTTCTATTTTTTTCTTATTTATCTTCTGTCATCACTCCTCAACTCAAAAAACAAACTGTTAGTGTTTTGTCCATCTCTCTTTCGTTTCTAAACCATTTAAAAAAAAATTGTATGGTGCACTAAAGAACACCAGCCTCTACATGTTATAAAAAACCCATAAATTCCAAATAATTGCATTAAGACATTCAAACACTGCACCCACAATTGACGTACCGTTTTCAAGGTTTGATCTCTTAGATAATTAAAAACAAATTTAAAAATATTATTTTTATTATTGGAAAAATAGTCGTGCACTAGTCCTATATGTTATCTATATGTATACCGATTTTCGTAAGTTTATTCCATCATTTAGAAACTTAGACGCTGCACCCACAAAAACATATACCTTATAATTTGTCCCAAAAATAAAAATTGCCCGTTAAAAAATATCTAACTTTAGATAGTTAACAACATTTTCAATAGAAAAAAATTATATATTTGGAAAGGTCATTCAATTTCCTACATTTCTTGTTTTTTACTGATCACAAGATTCATTGTGTAAGTGTCTCAAAATATCCATGCAAGTTGATGGATGTCTATTTTTTCAGTTTTGTATTGCATTTAACGTGCCAAAAGAGACCCTCAACTTCTTGCACACACCCATCCTTAAGTAGAGGAGTTTGTTTGATTTTACAGTTATATTGAAACTACCATTTCATTATTGTAAGTGTTAACCCTAACTCATTTTTTCTTCTTCTGAAAACCTTAATCCTTTCGGTTGTAGATACTGAGTAATTTATTAAAACAAAAAGCCTTTCGGTTGTGTGAATTTTATATTGAATAAGTTAGTAAAAATATTAAGCCTTTCGGCTGTATACAGATGATACTGAGTAATTTATTAATATTTATAAGTATTTTACTTGATGAATTTCAAACCCTTGGCTGGATTTCGTTATGTTTGTTTAATGGCAGGTTATAACTTTTACGGTGTTTAGTTATGGGTAAACTCGTGACTGTAAAAGCAAATCGTTGTTTGGTTAAAACTATGATAGCTTTGTTTTATCTTTTTGGTTATTTCTATAAGGTTTTACAAAAAAACTAAAGGAATGTTAATAGTATAGTATAACACTTACTATTTGATAAGCTATATATAATAAGATAATACTGCTCCTAAATAATAATTAATGATAAGCTACCAATTCTACTATGAACATTTGTTTATGTAGTAAAACCCATTCTCCTACACTTAACTGGTAATTTACAGGAAAGAAAAAATTCCATACTTTATTTCGAAATAAATGAACCAAAAATATTTCATCATTCATAAAATCCTTCAGAAATAAACATAAAATGAATTAAAGATAATAAACCTGAGCAATATAGAACCTGTTAACTTTTGAAGTGGACAAGCATCCAAAGAAGACCGTTCCTCCCAACTGTCTCCTGAAAGAAGCCAAGATTACTTGATTTAGGACCCCTGAGCCTTTTCACTAAACCCCCGGGACAAAGATATTACATAGAAGCTTATTCTATCCTCTATGCAACTCAATAGTCACATTTTCAGTCAACACTCTAGAAATTCACTTTAACTTTCCCCTCATCGAATTTCCTCTTGCGTGCCTAACTTTTCAGTTTCTAGCAAATCACAAGGTTCTAATCTCTAGAATGTAGTGATCCTCCTGCTCATTCGATGGGTACATATGTGCTTGCCTAGGTCCTTGGGTCAATTTTGTAATTAAATGAGCCACCTGCTCTCTTCCTCCTTTCTTGGGAACATGACCACAATTATAGGGGAGTTGCCTCCTGCAGCAGCTAGAAAGTGAATGTTGTTGCTTCCATTTCTCATTTTTTCCTTCTACACCAGATCATTCCTCCTAGTGGCTCAGTGAACACTCTTCATTAGTCCTCTTTGGATAGGTGTCTCTTCTTTTAATTATTAAATAATAAATATTTCAATTACAGTCATCTTTGACCATCCTTGGTTTTAACAACATAAAAATTTACAATAACTTTTAAAGTAATGTCTTTTCAAAAAATAAAATGTTTTTAGTTCTAGGTGGGTTACAATTATTTTGTATGGTAGTGAACTTTGGGGTTGCAACATTTCTAGAGAATCTTGGAGAAAGATTGATCAAATCTAGAAGCATTTTATAACTTATAACGTTAAAATTAAAAACAATATACCCTATCCTATTCTTCTCATAGAAGTGGGCATTTCCTCCATTGAGAGCATGGCTATGACTGGGTACTTGATGTACAAGCACATTCTAAATAACATGGGAGACCAGAAGCTTATTAAAATTTCTTTAAAATCCAGACAAAACCACCATTGACTAAAGTGAGGCTTGCATAAAGATTCCATAGCCTTGTAGGACTATTGAGGAATTGATGAAAATGTCACTTTGCAAGCTATCGATAATATTAAAAATTTATTATAACATTTTAAAGTTGAAATAGAAAAGATGGTGTGATAAATATTTAGAGGTTAAAAGAAAATTAAAATATTATAAAGATTTTGTTAACCATAATCTAGAAGATACAAAGTATAGAACTCTGTAGTTTAACTAGTATAAAGAAGAAAATTAACATAACCAAGATAAGAATGGGCTCTGATGAGATCCATATTGAAACATGGCAATGGACAATTCATAAAACATCATAGTATGAAAGGATTTGCCATCTCTGTGAGACTATGAGTATTAAGATTAGAAATCACTTTCTCTTAGAGTTTCATGCGCACACCCACATTAGATACCAACTTCAAAATCAATTTTAAATACAAACTCTCCTAACCTTCTAACCCATAAAAAATACAGTGACTTAGAAACACTTATCTTCAAGTTTTTTTAACATAGAGATACAATTTTAAAGAAAACCAAGTAATTCCTTACTTTTTTTTCTTAAGTTCCTTTCCATCATCGTTTTCTTCCTTATCATAATCATCACCATAGCCCTCATCGTCGACATTGCCACTGTCTTTGTTGTCGTCGTCATCTTCATCATCGTCAAATAATTACAATCTTGATTTTAAAGTTATAACTAGAGTGAATTTGTCAAATTGATGATTTAATTGTTTAATTTATGAAAAATAAATTTAAATATTTAATTTAAAAAATAAAAATTCAACTCTTAGTGTTTAATTTAATAAATAATGAGCTTTTCTTTATTGCTACAAAAAAAATTGTTGGCATCACCGTTGTCATCGCCATTGTTGTTGTTGTCGTCAACATCGACGCCATCATCATCATCATTTAAATATTTAATTTAATGAACTATAAATCCATCATTGCATATCTATCCACGGGGTCTTCACTTAGTGAAACTATGTCATAACGCTTTCATTCATGGGATATTAAAGAATACCCCTAATTTCACTAGACAGTGATAAATACCAATCAAAATACTTTTGTTTCACCCCCCTCCCAATACATATTTCCAATAAAAAATGCCCTATTTTTACGAAGGTTTTCCTATTTTTACTAGATAACCCTTTTTCGACCCCCCTGTACGTATAAACCCCTCTACCCTAGTCCCTCACCCCCCCTAATACCTACAATATATTAACCTTCATTTTCATAATTTAAAAGCCCCCTTTATGAATGAACATGTTAAGATATTGGTCAACAAGGTGAATCCCCTGTGGATCTATCAAGCACCGAGGCATCCAATTTCTTGAGGTGTTTATTTTTAATGACATTTTATTTAGTTTTACTTTTTTTATTTTATGAACAGATATGGATTTTTCAATTATTTTTTATTTGGTCATCATCGTCATCATCGTCGTTGTCATCATCATCATCATCATCATCATCATTATCATCATCATCATCTATCTTATAATATTTCGTCGTCGTCGTCATCTATTTTATAATATTTCATCGTCGTCGTCGTCGTCGTCATCATCATCATCATCATCTATTTTATAACATCATCATCATCATCTATTTTATAATATCAAAGTATTATCATAAATTTTGCAATACCACAAAATGATTATTTAAATTTAAATATTTTATAAATAATAAAAAATTTAAAGTTATAAAATAATCACATATCAAACTTACTGATTTTAGTTTTTCAAAAAAATTAAAATTATGAAATAATCACATATCAAACTTCTTACGGATTTTATTTTATAAAGACATTGCAATCCTAGAAAATGATGATGATTATTTAAATTTGAATATTTTATAAATAAAATAAAAAATTAAAATTCTGAAATAATCACATATCAAACTTTACGGATTTTAATTCTAGAGAATTCAAATCCCAATGTTTAGTTTGAAGATTTCAAATTTGAGTAATAAATAATAGATTTTATTTTATTTTAACATTGGAACACCACAAAATGATGATATTTATTTAAATTTGAATATTTTTAATCAATAATTATAATAAATTTAAAATTATAGAATAATCATAAATCAAACTTCTTACATATGTGTTTATGCTAGAGAATTCAACTCTTAAATAATGGAATTTATTTTATAAAGAGAACAAAAAGATGTTGAATGCCCTTTCTCTAATTTTTAATTAACAAATTTGTCATTTAAATATGAACACTTATATTTATCAAATGGAGACATAAGCTAATCAGCTTTGTTTGTTTGTTTTGATTAAAAATGTTTGTTTTGATTAAAAAGACGTGTACTGCAAGCGATAAATAATGGATTTTATTTTGTAAAGTCAAAACAAAAAGATAATGCATGCCCCATCACTTTTTTTAATTAATAAATTTGTGATGTAAGTATAATTACTTAATTAATACATTTGTTATTTGACTCTCACTTATTTTTAATTAATAAATTTGTGATTTAAGTATAATCACTTAATTAATACATTTGTTATTTTAATATCAACACTTATTTTAATATCAACACTTAATTAATACATTTGTTATTTTAATATCAACACTTATATCAACACTTATATTTATAGAAATGTGTGCCTAGTCAGAATTCTTTGTTTCTTTTCTTTATAGAAATGTGTGCCTAGTCGGATTTCTTTGAATACATATATTTATCAAATAAAGTAATAACCTAGTCAGAATTCTTTGTTTCTTTTCTTTATAGAAATGTGCCTAGTCGGATTTCTTTGAATACATTTGTTATTTTAATATCAACACTTATATTTATCAAATAAAGTAAGAACCTAGTCAGAATTCTTTGTTTCTTTTCTTTATAGAAATGTGTGCCTAATCGGATTTGTTTGTTTCTTTTATTCGTCGAGATGAGCCTATCGACGAAAAAGACTATGTAACAACCAAAGTGACATCGTGAACCGGATTAAAACTCCACTTCACCAAAAAATCTTTTGTTAATATAATGGCATCAACACTTAATTTCACTTGACTTTACTAGACTATCTCGAAGGAAAAATATTATAGCCTTATATTAATAAAAGCATGTTGTTTATTTGATTTTTTGGTTTTACAGTTAGTAAAAAGATATTTTCTTACTAAAAATATTATAGACTTATATTAATAAACCCATATTGTTTATTTGATTTTTTGGTTTTACAATTAGTGAAAAAAGATTAGTAGAAACTGTTTATAACTATAAACCAGAAATCTATCAATATAAAATTACATGCTATGCAGGTCTAAAAAAAACTATATGGCCATCAGTGAGCTCCCATAAATCCATGAAGGTTAAATCCATGAAACCTTCAAGCAAGAGGAGTCCCTTTTTGGAGAGAGTGTCGGTAGCTTACTTATATTCTCTGTAACTGTGCTGAAAGGTCAGCCCTTGAAATAGGAGACATGTCCTTTAGATGGGGAGAAGAAAAATGTCTCATGGAGGCTTGCTAAGCATGAGGCAGTCAGTAGTCAGTTTAAAGTCACCAATGATCTGCAGATGATCCACTCCAAGAAAGAAAGAGAGATTCAAGAGAATTTTGATTGCTACAAATTCAGCATAATTATTAATCACGTCCCCTTTAAAAAATGAAAAAAATAATTACATAATAAAAAAATAAAAGATACCTCTTACTCCACCAATCCATGACCTACCTTGAGAAGCTCCATCAACCAAGGCCCACCTAAAAAAGTCCACCAACCTATATTTTGTTAATATAACTGGAGCATCTTTAAGTTCATTTCTTTTTTTCCTGAGAAGCTCCATCAACCAAGGCCCACCGAAAAAAAAAAATCCAACAACCTATATTTTGTTAATATAACCGGAGCATCTTTTTGTTCATTTCTTTTTTTCCAGACTATCTTTTGTTAATATAACTGGAGCATCTTTTGTTCAAATTATATTTAATGGATTCAAACACCCCCATATCTAGCTTAAGCAAAATCATCCCATCTTTAAACTATCTAATACATTAGAGATAAAAAAATGTCGTCTTTGTATAAAATTGTTGTTAAAATCTACCTTCCTACAGCATAATTCTTGTTTAATGAATAAAGGAGGGATGACGAATGACGATGACGGATGTGATTGTTTATTTTTATTTTTATTTTATTCATGTGACAGAAACATATAAACAAACAGGTTTTGCCCTGGCCCAGTTCTTTTTCAATAAAATTAGGTAGTTGTTTATTCCAAACCCTAATTCACTGAGCCTTCTTCTCGATCTTCTCGTTTTTTGTGAGCGCGTCAATAGCGCCCTCGTGCTGCTCTTCTATTTAGGTATAATCACTTGTGTCACAAACACAGAATATCCCTTCCTTCTACAATATTTTCCTACTTTTGAATATAATCTTGCACTGCTTGTCCAAGCTAATTGCCATTGTGCCTTGAACCAGCTCGAGATTTGATACCATTGAACATCTTATCCAACAAAATGCAGAGTATTTCTGGCTTGCCATCCGTGTCTATTAATGGCAGGAGATTATTTGCATATCAGAAGATATTGCAATCATCCACTCCCATCCGCCCGGCAATGGAGTTACCAGATCAGGGACCAGCAAAGGCCATTAAGCACGCACACAGCTTCAAGTTGGACACAAGCCTCCTCATCATCGTCGTGGCGTTGGTCTGTTCCATCCTGTGTGCGTTGTGCGCGAGTGCCGTGGTACGCTATAGAGTGGGTTGCAGACGATGGCGAGGACTCTCCGGGCTGCCAGAAATCGATGGTAGTGTCGAAGGAGTTAATGGCGATACCTGCAAGAAAATGGATATAAAAGCACTACCGACCATTGTGTATGACACAGGGTCGGCCCAATCCTGCATAGATTGCCCGATTTGCTTGGCCGAATTCGTGGAAGGAGAAAAGGTGACACTATTACCAGAATGTTGTCACAGTTTTCACGTAGATTGCATAAACGCATGGGTGGTTTCCAATCCTTCTTGTCCTTCTTGTCGACATTCTCTACTTTCTACGACGGTGAAGAAATCATGAAGGGTGCACGACATAGGAAGGAGTAGATGCTGCTGCATTGTCACAACGAGAGCTATACAGAGTTGAAGAAAATTGTAAGAATTAAATTTAGTTAGATATTGTATGCGCAACAAAATATTTTATTAGAAAAGCCAAGTAAGAAAAACCAATAATTAAACAAAAATAGTAAAATATACATTGAATAAGAATACTTTAGATGCTACAATACAATGGGATGGTGTCTTTGTGTCTTGTAATTTTTTTTAATGTATAAATTAATATAATTTGTAATTTGTGTGTTTAAATAAGTATAGACTGCTTAGCATGGTTGAACATATATGTTTTGTAATTTTTTTTAATGTATAAATTGATATAATTTATAATTTTTTAATTATAAATTAATATAATTTATTGATTTATTTTATAATTAATATTATGTTTATCAAAATTATTGTATGTTTATTGATATATTTCTGTGCATAATATTTTTAAGATGCTTTATATGTATGCAAAAGTTATGTCTTGGTTTTAATATGTAATGTGTTTTTTTTTTTGGTATTTTTCATTTTTAAACTGATTATGATAGGAGATACAAGTTAATGATGTTTAAATCCTTTGTAAAAGGAGTTATCCACTCTAGGTTGATTTTTTTTTTTATGAAATTGAACATTTAGAGAACTAGTTTATTGTATTTTGATTTTCAAGATGATTTTTAAATTGAGATTGAATTGTATTCGTGAGAGTATTATTTGAAACATAAGTCAATTGTTTTTGTTGATGTTGATTTAAATACTGATTAATTAAGTATTTAACTCTTATGATTGGTTGTCAATAAGTTATTATTATATAAGTGTTATATTTTATTTGAATGCTTTTGATGATTAACTGTTTTGTAATTTATTATTATTATTTTTTTTGTGAATGGGTATTTTTGATGATTAATTGTTTTGTAAGATTTTGTTTCTATCTATATTGATCGTTTCATCTAACATCTTAATTTTTACATGTCTTTACTTTAAAGACTCCTTGTTGATAGATTTCTCTAATTTATTCTTGAAGTGGAATGCAAAGAAAATCCAAGGGGGGAATTTTAGCCATGAGATAATTTTCAAGGTTTGATTCTAAAAATAGAAAATTTCCATTTTTCTAATATGATTCACCCAAACTCTATAGGATTAAAATTTTTTACTCTAAAAATTATTAAAATTATACAAAAACTATATAAGACACTTAGAACTTTGAATATTTTTCAAAAATATTGTCAAACATTTATGCTTGAAAATTTGATAATGAGTAATATTCACCAAGGTTTCTACACATTAATAAAACAATGATTGGTGGAACAACTCCCAAAATGGAAATTTCATTGAGAAATAATTTTTTTATACAACCAAGAGTAACCTTTGGCATTCTCGCTTCAAAGGTAGGTGGATATTCATATGCATAACTAAAAAGACTAATTTTACAATATTTACATCAAACCTATGGATTAGGTTTCAGTGAAAGTGGGTTTTCAAATTTTCAGCACATCTTAACATATATGTTTGTGTGTGTGCAACAATATATGAGGTAAATGATGTCAATTTGGGATAAAATCTTGCAGACATATAAAAGACATATGGGCATAGTGCAACACTATTTATTCGGAATTTTTCATGAATTATTTTTATTATTAATAATTATTGAAGTCACAAAAGCTTGAAATTAAAACTTTATGTGTGGGTGCAACACTTTAGGGGGGAAAATTAATGAAATCCTTGATTTCTAAATATAAGATCGTAGAGCTTGATCTCATCTAGTGCACCATATAGTTTTATTGGGAAATGGTGATGAAAATCAAAATTTATATAACAAACAATCGATGTATGTATTTTCGAAAACTGACGTGTGTCATTTATAAAAATAATTATAAATAAATAAAACATAGTTTTGAAGGAAAAAATTACATATTCAGAATCGTAAGATCGTACTCTACAATATCCTAGATTTTCATAAAAAAATATTGTGTATGTCATAGCAAAACACGCCATCTAAACTGAGCATATTGATAGAGTTCTAAAAGACAAGCAATAGCCCTGGTTTATTTTTCCTAGCCAATAGGTTCAGTAGTTTGAAGCTATTTCCGAACCTAATGCCAAACCTTATTCTCGCCAATTATTTTAATTTTAAAATAACGCATATGCGTTATAACACATATGCATTATAGCTTATTCATATCGCATATGCGTTATATCGCAAATGTGATATGGTAAAGCTATAACGCATATGCGTTTTGTCTTAAGTAATTTGGTTTTGTCCTAACGCATCATTGTTCATCACCCTCATCCTCATCATCGTCACCACCCTCATCCTCATCATCATCATCATCATAATCACACTCATCCTCATCATCATCATCATAGTCATCCTCCTCCTCCGCCGCCTCCTCATTATTGTTTATCATCATCGTCATCATCATCATCACCATC
>LPNX010135194.1:24674-63425 GCA_001517045.1 Pseudotsuga menziesii | reverse complement strand
TATTGAAATTCTATTGGTTCTTGAATTCCAACTCACAGAAACTTATTTTGGCACGTTTTCTTATAAGGCCCATTTTAGACCCCAAATTTCCTCTAATGTCATCATCATCCTCATCCTCATCATCATCATCATGGTCATCATCATCATCATCATCACCCTCATCATCATCATCATCATAGTCATCCTCCTCCTCATCATAACCATCATTGTTCATAATCATCTTCATCGTCACCTTCATCCTCATCATCATCACCATCCTCATCATCCTCCTCCTCCTCCTCCTCCTCATCACCCTCATCCTCCTCCTCCTTATCATCACCCTCATCCTCATCATAATTATCATCATCCTCATCCTCATCCTCATCATCATCACCCTCATCCTCATCATCATCATCATAGTCATCATCCTCCTCATCACCACCATCATTGTTCATCATCATCTTCATCATCACCCTCATCCTCATAATCATCATCATCATCACCCTCCTCCTCCTCCTCCTCCTCATCCTCATCATCATTGTTTATCACCCTCATCCTCATCATCATCACCATCCTCCTCCTCCTCCTCCTCCTCATCACCCTCCTCCTCCTCCTCCTCATCATCACCCCCATCCTCATCATCATCATCATGGTCATCATCATCATCATCATCATCATCGTCATCGTCATCCTCATCATAATCATCATCATCATCACCCTCATCCTCCTCATCATCATCATAGTCATCATCCTCCTCATCATCACCATCATTGTTCATGATCATCTTCATTGTCACCCTCATCCTCCTCCTCCTCATCATCACCCTCATCCTCATCATCATCATCACCCTCATCCTCCTCAGCATCATCATCATCAGCTTCATCATGGTCATCATCATCATCATCATCATCATCATCACCCTCATCCTCATCCTCATCATCATAGTCATCATCCTCCTCATCGTCACCATCATTGTTCATCATCATTACTCTCATCCTCATCATCATCATCATCACCCTCATCGTCATCATCATCATCATGTTCATCACCCTCATCCTCATCATCATCATCATCTTCATCGACACCCTCATCCTCATCATCATCACCATCCTCATCATCATAATCATCATCCTCATCATCATCATCATCATCACCCTCATCCTCATCATCCTCATCATGGTCATCATCATCGGCATCACCCTCATCCTCATCCTCATCATCATAGTCATCATCCTCCTCCTCATCACCATCATTGTTCATCATCATCTTCATCGTCACCATCATCCTCATCATCATCACCATCCTCATCATCATCATCATCATCATCATCATCATCCTCCTCATCACCATCATTGTTCATCATCATTTTCATCGTCACCCTCATCGTCATCATCATCATCACCCTCATCCTCATCACCATCATCATCACCCTCATCCTCCTCATCATCCTCATCATCATCATTCTCATCCTCATCATCATCATTGTTCATCACCCTCATCCTCACCATCATCGACACCCTCATCCTCATCATCATCACCATCATCATCATCATCATCATAATCCTCCTCCTCCTCCTCCTCCTCATCATCATAATCCTCATCCTCCTCCTCCTCCTCCTCAACACCCTCATCCTCATCATCATCATCATAGTCATCATCCTCCTCATCATCACCATCATTGTTCATCATCATCTTCATAAGCATAGATAAATGTAAATTGCATATATTCAGTGAGCACTAAATCGCATATGCGATATATCTCATATGCACTAAATCGCATATGTGATATATCGCATATGCGTTTTGGAGAACATGTAAAAAACCTGCCGGTTCATTAAAAAGATGGAAATCAATATCACATATGCAATATATCGGAGGTGCGTTATATTGCATATGCGATATGTGTTTTATACAAGATGTTGGGTGGCGTCCTGTGGGCCAGGTTTACTGTATCAAAAGACATAATTTGTCTAAACCCGTGCACAGAGAACTGTTCAACATGCAATTTTTTATCATTACTTACATAATTCCATAGTTTTGTACAGGTTTGGGTGGATTTCAATGGGGAATGTACATAATAGAGGACAAAAGTCAGCAAGGAAGGTGCTTACACCGGAAGAAGCAGAAAATAAAAAACAAAAAAAGAGGAAAGATTCAAGAAATTGTCGGCATTCATTACATGAGCAAATAGTTCCCATTCCCCTTCAATGGATACCTGACGTAGAGGCTGGGGAATATAATGCAACATTAAAGGAAGCTGGTTATACAGAAGTTGATATTATTGATCCATTAGTAAACGGACAATCTTGTGAAGAGTTCAATAATTATGTTACTCTTGATGCAAATGTGACTCAACAACAACCATGTTTGGTGGTTCAATCTCCTAATTGAAGTTGTGAGCCTGTAGTGGATGTAAACGTCACTCCAGCATTTCAAACGACAACAAATTTTGCATCAAAACGAAAGAGAACTCCTAAACAAATACAAGTGGACGAGAGCGGATTGACTTCCATGGAAGGTAAGGTGGCTAAACGCACTATCTTTCGTCATTCTTCTCAAATAATGAAACAATAGTTTGATAACAAATCCGAAGCCGGTAAATGCTAATTGTTTTTAGCTTTGTTTAAATCTAGAAATATGGTAACTGTTAGAAGAAATTTAGGCATAACAACAATGAAGAATATTGAATCAAGTAATCACATTGTTAAATCTCTTGCTGCTGCATTCACATCGATTGGTAATAAAACCCATTCACAAGACTGTAATGTGGCTCATCGTGTATTGGCTGAATCAATTGTATGTAGATCCACAAGACAACGTCGTTTACTTAAATGCACATCACAATTTGTGCCTTTACATCCAAAGACACTTAAAAAATATTCAGTAAGAAGAGACAACCTTGATGTAGAGGGGTGATTCTATGAAGATGGGTAACACTTTTTGGCCAAATTTGGCGATGAAAACCTGCTTTTTTACTCATGTACTAGAGAGAAGCCCTGAAAACGCATATATGCCATGTGAATTTTGACTTGCAGTAAAAAAACAAATTGTAGAATATTATGTTGGCTTCATAGTGATATTTTTTTAAAAATATTCCGATGTCATTTAATGTGTGAATTTTTGCATTTAATGAACTGTGTGACCTTAAAAATTTGAAGAAGCTAATAAGTGGCTCGTGTCCACGTAGAGTAATTCAATCTTGCATTAATAATTTAAAATAAATAAATATATGAGAATGATCTACATAAAATGCAGTGTGATGTGCATAATTTTTTGTTAATTTTTTTCGCATTATACAATTATTTATTATTTTTCGAAAGTGACCACATTCGATTTCAGCATCGTTTTAAACACATATTTGTCCACGTAAAGGAATTTTTTCTATTTTTTCAAAAATAGAAAAACCAAAGATACCCTTTTGAAGAGGACACGTCGATATGTGATGTGTGCATTTTTAAGAATTTTTTGGCTGTGTATTTTTAACTCTGCGGATTTTTCTTTGAGTTGCTTCGAAGTTGCAGTGTGGTTTTCTAAGTATAAGTTTTAGAAGTAATTAAAAAATAAATATCATATGAATGCCAAAATGCGTGTATGATACGTCAATGGATAGAAGATTCGTTGGTGAATCTATCGGTATCAACTCCGCTCAGTTATGTGCTAGGAATGGCAGGGTTTACACCTCTGCAAGGCACAGGAAATTTTCCATTTGTTTGAATGAGGGCTAAGTCTGTTTTTTTAAGCCCTCGACCGAGGTATGAACCTCGACCGAGGTATCTAAATACCTCGGTCGAGGTATTTAAATACCTCGATCGAGGGTTTTTAAAGCCCGCAATACCTCGGTCGAGGGCTTAACAAGCCCTCGGTCGAGGGCTTAACAAACCCTCGACCGAGGTGCATTTTTCTGTTTTTGCCGAAATGCTCTTGCCAAAAAGTGTTACCCAGGTCCGTGGAGTCACCCAGAGGGACAAATGGAAACATTATGAGCATTTAGCGGTAGGTTGCCCCTCAAAGACATGAAGTTAGTCGAAGCAGTGAAGGGCCTAGTGCAAACGTTTTGGCATGATAACACTAGGCCTTCTTCTAACACGAAGGATGTGTTAAAAAATTTTAGGGGTTCTAGAAACAACGAACCTCATGTTAAACATTATCTTGACATGACACAAGCTCAACTGTTCAAGATGTTTAAAGTTTCCCACGTAGAGATAAGGCTTGGGCAAAGATCTTTTGAAAAATGCAAGCCTTGGTATGTTAGAATCAATACCATCCGAAACACTTGTCGTTGTAAATACCACATAGAGTTTGACCTATATTACCATACATTTGCACAGATACGTCGGTTTTTGCATCCTAACCATGTGTAGGAATGCTCAAGTACAGTACCACCAATATCATCCAGAGATTTCATCCATAGCATAATGTGTCCAAGGCAAGATGGGCAGACACATTACTTAAAACAATGTGTAGACGGTTCTTGCAACAATTGTGGTGGGCTATCATTATGGTCTGATTGCATCCATGAAAGTGAAGATCAAGCATTCGAGAATGCAATTGTCGAGAAGCAAAACTATCAATATGCATTAGAGAGAATTTGAGGTAAAAAATGGGCCTCAAAAGGACCAAAATGTACTATAAAAATCAACCAATTACATTCTAGTATATGACATCATCCTCCATGGTTGAGGTGGCATTGCATGAGCTAAGAATGTTTATTTGTCAAATTTTCTATGGTGGATGAAAACCCATAGTTAACCAAGTACTTTTAAGTCATAAAGTAAAGTAGTCACAATAAAAGTCATTTCACACTTTCTCATAAAATAATATTATTGTTATTTTCAAGTAAAGTACTCACAATTCATTTTCTCATAAAATAATTTTATTGTTATTTTCAAGTAAAGTACTCACAATTTACTTTCTCATAAAATAATATTATTGTTATTTTCAAGTAATGTACTCATAATTCTTAAAAATGTGTTTTTACATTTTTTTTATAAAATAATATATTGTCATTTTCATGTTTTTTAATTTTAAATTATATATTTACTCGATTTTATTTAATATCATAATGTCAAACTAATATATATATATAATCTTATACTTTTAAAATAAATTAAAATCATGAATAATATTAATTTGAAAAATGTATGTTAATTATGGATGAATTATATATATAATCATACCCATTCATGTATATCATGTTTGAATGTATAAAACAACATGGTGTTATGATAAATGTTTGTATGATTATAACTTTATTTAAAAAAAAAAATTGACAAAAAAATTATTATAATTTTTTAATAGTTAATTTTATAGAATAATATGCAAATTATGTTGTTATAACCTATTAAATATTAATTAATAATAATGTCATTTTGATAATAATTATAATAAATGTTATCATTTTAGTTTTAATAATAAAAATATTTTAAAATTTTAATGATTAAAAAATTAATAAAATTAATTAAGCCATTATATTTAATTTGAAATTATAACATAATGTGTAAAACTGTATTATGACGCATTTTTTTAACAAATTAGTAACATTGATTTTTTACATATATATTTTGTATTTATAATTTTTTTAGTTGCAAGGAGTGGAAATAATTTTCTTAGATAAGTATTTATATTATAAAAATATTTTCAAAATGTATAAATATTTTTCTAATAATCTATTTTTGTTTATAAAAAAATATTTAAATAATTTATGCTTCAACTAACAAATTAAAAGAATTTATGCACCATCATTCTCTTATTAAGTTAATATGATATATTATTTATTGACAATTTTTTTATCGCTAAAAATTAATATACATTAAAATCAACTAAAAAATTAAAAGAATTTACACACAAGTGTTGACTTATTCAATTAATAGGATATATTATTTGCTCGTAACTTTTTTATTGCAAAAAAAAATATACATAACTTTTTTATTGCTAAAAACAATATACATTAAAATCTTATATACTAATATGACATATTTTCATAATGTATAAATATTTTTTTGATAATTTATTTAAGAATAAATTAAGTCTTATATTATTTTCTATAAGAGATTTAACTATAACATTCGTTTACAATAAAATGAATATATCAAAAAAAATTATGATTTTGATATTAATTTATTCTAATAATGTAATAAATATTATAATAATATTGTTAAAATTTTACATGTAAATAAATCTCAATTAAATCACATTAAAATTAAATTGATGAGGAATGTAATAAATATAAAAAGTCAACATAAATTAAAAAAATAACTCCTAAAAATGATTTTTTTGTTTAATTTCATTTACAAGTTCAAGACAAATAAATGCTAAAGGACAATAATTTTTTTGGGAATTTACAATGAATCTTAGTCACATCACTGTAGAGTTATTTTATTAATTTTATTTATAGTCAATTTAGAAAAGTAACTCAACCATGGTTATTTATATTGTGCATAAAAAATGGTGTAAGAGGTGAGTTGTCATATATACCTACCCCATAAAACCCGTAACTCATAATATTTTAATATATCTTATATTTTTGTAGTACATCTCTTAGGAGGCCCATTTTCGACCTCAAATTCTCTCTAATGAGACATATGAGCTAAATGATGGGAAAGAAAGCAGGAAGATTAAATTGGTGACTTCACAGGTAAATTGTTGAATATTGACAAATTAATATTCATGTACACATTTTTTTATGTGGTTGATTGAAATATTAATATTCATGTACCAGGTGTGAGTATATGATTTTATTCTAGAGTTTCGTGGAAAGATTCAACAGTACATTCAACATGTCGATATGGCACGGTGGCAAGATGAGCAATTTAGAATATGCCGGGACACCTTCCCTCTCGGAACAATACTATCAGTGGTTGACTTTGCGGAAAATTACACCCTACAACCACAAAATGAAATTCAAATTCAATACTATCACTCAGAGTAGGTGAGCATAATGGTGCATATCATGTATTGACATGGGCAAGATAGCAATGAAGAGAAACATGTGATACTGAAAGAAAGTCACTTCTACATAAGTGATGACCAGACCCATGACATCCATTACATGCAACATTTCTTTAAATTATTCTATGATCACGTGATAGCTATGGATATACCATTATATCGTCATTTCATTTTGGTTGTGATGGACAGTTCAAGAATGCACGTGTATTTGAATGGTTGTGTTTGTTGCACATAAAATACAAGGTGCCACATGTATGGAACTACTTTGAAACTGGTCATGGAAAAGGAGAGCACGATGGTGCTGGTGCATGTATTAAAACTGCCCTTCAAAGGGAAGAGATGAAGTTTATAGGTGCTCACCTTCAGGATGCTGCATCTATAGTCCAATGGTGTGCATTTGTCATGGGAGAACAAGCAACAAGGAAACACTTAGTGCGAAGAATATTCTGGGAGGTGACAAATTTGGACCGATCACAAACACATCGGGTGAACACAGTGCATGGAACTCGACAGTTTCATTCAATTAGAAGCTCAGACAACTCGGCCCTACAAATTTGGACAAGATTTAAGGCTTGCTTTTGCAATTCCTATAGCATTGGTGAATGGGATGATTGTGAGGATACGGATACCGTTGATACATGGGATCGAGTGACACTTGGCACCAATTTCAACGGGGTTATTGAAATAGACCATTTGGAAGATGATCAGACACATATTTCTACAGACTATGATCACATATCGGATCTCATACAAGCAGGTACATGAGTAGTACCTAAATAAGAAAATGCATTTATGTATTGTTTACTCGACCTATGTAGAATTTAAATTATGTAGAAATTAGAAATGCAAGACCTTATTTACAAAATGTATTGTTAACTCGACCGATTTCCTTTCACAGGTCAAATATATGCCACTTGGTTTCCCCAAAAAATAATGAATGGGGTTCTGACTATTGGTTGGCACGTTGCTTAGAGGGGAAACAAACCATTCTCAAACCTGTTATAGATGATGAAAATATTGAATGCCCAACCGGCTTGATGGTTATAAAAGGGGGGTACTTGACACTTGCAGCACAACATAAAAGGAAGGGTGGGTATGTATATCAGGATTATAGACCGGGAGCTATTGTATACCACTTCACCAGCCTAGTAGTTGGTATAAACATCAAGATGCATACACTTGGTCACAAAAATAGGTCACATGTACGATACTTGCTACCTCATATAGAGCACGAAAGATTGATGGACACCATCGGCACCAGAGATGATCTGGATGGCCTACTTGTATGAGTGCATTGTCAAGTGCATTATTTAACCTTTAAAGTGAATTTTGAAGCACAATTTAAATTATTTAGCCTTACTTTATTCCCAATGTAATAAACCTGTGATTGATAGATACCATTCACAAACATAATATTATTCAGAGGATATTGGACACTATAAACACGATCGTACAACCTCGGGTGAGTTATCTATAAATCATATTTGCACATTTTCATTGGGTTCTCATTTATTTCTTATGATGTTACTAATGTCTAGCCTTTCATGTGCCTAGGATACAAACACCATCTATGACACATTGGAGGTGCCAAGAATGGTGTCTTTAGACACCACCAAATAGAATTCGGAAAATAACAAGCTCTCGAGTTGTTGAAATTTACATTTCTTGATTTTTTTAGTTTAATATACATTTAATAACATTGCCATGTACAAATCAGAAACCAACTAGGCTTACATGATCACCAATACTTGCATGCAACACCTGGGATTTCATGAACACCGATTTGCATGCACCAACTAGGGTTGACAAGGTATGAGATGGAACTAGGGTTTAGTGAGCAATTTGCAAGTTAAGAGAGGGGACTAGAAACACATGATCACCAATACTTGCATACACCAACTAGGCTTTCATGAACACCTATTTGCATGCACCAACTAGGGTTGACAAGGTATGAGATGGAACTAGGGTTTAGTGAGCAATTTGCAAGTTAAGAGAGGGGACTAGAAACACATGATCACCAATACTTACATGCACCAACTAGGCTTTTATGAACACCAACATGCACCAACTAGGGTTGACAAGGTATGAGATGGAACTAGGGTTTAGTGAGAAATTTGCAAGTTAAGAGAGGGAACTAGAAACACATGATCACCAATACTTGCATTCACCAACTATGCTTTCAGGAACGCCAATTTGCATGCTCCAACTAGGGTTGACAAGGTATGAGATGGAACTAGGGTTTAGTGAGCAATCATGCAAGTTAGGAGGGGGAACTAGAAACACATGATCACCAATACTTGCATGCACCAACTAGGCTTTCATGAACACCAATTTTCATGTACCAACTAGGGTTGACAAGGTATGAGATGTAACTAGGGTTTAGTGAGCAATTTTCAAGTTAAGAGAGGGAACTAGAAACACATGATCACCAATACTTGCATGCACCAACTAGGCTTTCTTAAAAGCCAATTTGCATGCTCCAACTAGGGTTGACAAGGTATGAGATGGAACTAGGGTTTAGTGAGCAATTTGCAAGTTAAGAGAGGGAACTAGAAACACATGATCGCCAATACTTGCATGCACCAACTAGGCTTTCATGAACACCAATTTTTCTGCTCCAACTAGGGTTGCCAAGGTATGAGATCGAACTAGGGTTTAGTGAGCAATCATGCAAGTTAGGAGAGGGAACTAGAAACACATGATCACCAATACTTGGATGCACCAAATAGGCTTTCATAAACACCAATTTGCATGCACCAACTAGGGTTGACAAGGTATGAGATGGAACTAGGGTTTAGTGAGAAATTTGCAAGTTAAGAGAGGGAACTAGAAACGCATGATCACCAATACTTGCATGCACCAACTAGGCTTTCATGAACACCAAATTGCATGCTCCAACTAAGGTTGACAAGGTATGAGATGGAACTGGGGTTTAGTGAGCAATTTGAAAGTTAAGAGAGGGAACTAGAAACACATGATCACCAATACTTGCATGCACCAACTAGGCTTTCATGAACACCTATTTGCATGCACCAATTAGGGTTGACAAGGTATGAGATGGAACTAGGGTTTAGTGAGAAATTTGCAAGTTAAGAGAGAGAACTAGAAACACATGATCACCAATACTTGCATGCACCAACTAGGCTTTCATGAACACCAATTTGCATGCACCAACTAGGGTTGACAAGGTATGAGATGGAACTACGGTTTAGTGAGCAATTTGCAAGTTAAGAGAGGGAACTAGAAACACATGATCACCAATACTTGCATGCACCAATTAGGCTTTGATGAACATGAATTTGCATGCACCAGCTAGGGTTGATAAGGTATGAGATGGAACTAGGGTTTAGTGAGCAATTTGCAAGTTAAGAGAGGGAACTAGAAACACATGATCACCAATACTTGCATGCACCAACTAGGCTTTCATGAACACCAATTTGCATGCACCAACTAGGGTTGACATGGTATGAGATGGAACTAGGGTTTAGTGAGCAATTTGGAAGTTAAGAGAGGGAACTAGAAACACATGATCACCAATACTTGCATGCACCAACTAGGCTTTCATGAACACCAATTTGCATGCACCAACTAGGGTTGACAAGGTATAAGATGAAACTAGGGTTTAGCGAGAAATTTGGAAGTTAAGAGAGGGAACTAGAAACACATGATCACCAATACTTGCATGCACCAACTAGGCTTTCATGAACACCAATTTGCATGCTCCAGCTAGGGTTTCCAAGGTATGATATGGAACTAGGGTTTAGTGAGCAATCATGCAAGTTAGGAGAGGGAACTAGAAACACATGATCACCAATATTTGCATGCACCAACTAGGGTTGACAAGGTATGAGATAGAACTAGGGTTTAGTGAGAAATTTGCAAGTCAGGAGAGGGAACTAGAAACACATGGCCATGTACAAATCAGAAACCAACTAGGCTTTCATGAACACCACTTTGCATGCTATCACTAGGGTCGACAAATAATGAGATGGAACTAGGGTTTACTTCAACCAATTTAGGGTTTGTAGGGTATGATGTATGTTAGTATGGTATGATGTTAGTATCATAGGGTTTTGTAGGGTATGATGTATGTTAGTATGGTATGATGTTAGTATCATAGGGTATTGTAGGGTATGATATGGTATATATTACACATGCATGCATGACTAAGTGTTATGGTATATTGTTAGTATGTTATGTTATGGTATATTATTGTATTTTAGTATGGTATGATGTTAGTGTCATAGGGTAATGTACAGTATGTTATTGTGTGTTAGTATGGTATGATGTTAGTATCATAGGATATTGTAGAGTATGACATGATATATTAGACATGCATGCATGACTTAGTGTTATGATGTTAGTGTATGGTATATTACAATGGTATGGTATGATGTTAAAGTATGTTACGTTATGGTATGTTATTGTATATTAGTATGGTATGATGTTAGTGTCATAGGGTATTGTAGGGTATGTTATTGTATGCTAGAATTGTATGATGTTAGTATCATAGGGTATTGTAGGGTATGATATGGTATATATTACACATCCATGCATGACATAGTGTTATGATTGTTAGTGTATGTAATTTAGTTAGTGTATGGTATGGTTATGATGTTAAAAAGTTGAGGATAGCCATAATGTTAAAAAGTTGATGAGTCGTAAATTCTTCCTTTAAGTATTGGAAATTCATAAGTTAGCACACATGTGAACCACACATATCATTATATCACATAGGTGAACCACACATATCATGTTCCAAGATCAAGTCAACCATATATATGTATAAATTTGAACCTTGCTTTATATTATATATGTATAGAAATAATGTTACAAAAATTGTCATGCCACATGGCCATAATACAAAATAGTGGATCAAAAAGTACATCTGTGTGTACATATGAACAAAAAGTTACATCTATGTATGCCCCCTATACATTTATTCTAGTTACCCCCCATTTCGCTGCCACTGCCAGTGTCTTCGAAGAATTATAGCTTTCTTTTGTGACTGCTCACTGGTGATCCCCATCGCTGAACAAGAGGGATAGGTCGCATCAGTGGAGACTGCAGAAAAAAATTTTTTTGTAAGTTAATTTACCAACCTTTAAAAATTCTATGTACATTCGTTCAAATTGCAAAACCAAAATAACATTTTTATTTACTGTACGTGAGTAACTAATGGTGGGTCGTGGTGCCTCAATAACAACGACCCTGATTGGGTGCTCTTCAAGAACCACTTGCTCACTAACAAGTTGCATAAAAAAATATATATGCCAATGTCAACAAATATACATGTACCTTGGGGGGGAAGAGGTGGGTCACCAATTTGGGTCTCTTCAACCACCAAATCAGAGAAAGCGATACACAAACGTACAAAGAAAGTGATACATAAACATACATGCTGGCTCGTCAAAGGTGGGCCACTGATTTGGTGCTCTTCACGCACCGGTGCCTCACTAGGGTCCTGCATAAAGTAACATATATGTCAATTTCATATAAAATAGTGAATCAGAGACATATATACTACATGGACGAAAAATGATTTTACCAAATAAAGAGAAACATACATGTACCTGGCTAGGGGAAAGAGGTGGGTTGACAACAACCTCACTTTGGTGCTCTTCAAGCACCACTGTCACAATAGGTTCCTGCATAAATTAACATATGTCAAAGCGATACAAGTAAAATGATTTTTCCAAAGAAAGCGAAACATAATTAAAAGCATATTTCAAATAATACCTGTGTCTGGGAATCTACCTCTGCATGAGAGGGAATAGGCTGAGATACAATATACTCATCCCGATCACCCTACATAAAACATGTTGTATCAAAATTAGGATGTATTAAATGTTACAATCTATACTATAAATATGTAAATAAAGTTGACAAATTAACAAGTATAGTTCTTACAACTGTTGGTGAAGAACCAAACCCATATGCAATATTGACAGCCGCATCAATGTTCTCAACATTGATCGGCAGACTATGCGACTGTGGTGTGCCATGGGACACTAGCTGTATATTTGTTCACATAATTTGTTAGATAATTAAATAGAAATAAATTGCGAAACAATTGAAATTTTTTATATGAAACAAAATATAATATGAAAATAATGAGTTTTACTTACAAAGAGAAGTAATCCATCATCTCGGAAGTTTGAAGCAGGGCCATAGCATATGCCTCCACAAAATGTACAAGGGTGTGGAGTAACACGACGCTCTGAACTCTCTGCATCTCCTGTGTGATCTGTAGATGGGCCCACCTTAGAAGTGCTAGCCCCTTGGTCTACATTGCCTTGGACATCAGTCCCATGCTGAAGCAATGTATCTGCCAAGTCAAATAATGCCTCCTATGTATTCTCAATCACAGGACCTGCATGAGGATATATCCGAGGGGGTTTTGGTGTGCGTGGAGGCCATGGCACACGGTTAGGATCCGTTCTAGCACCTTTCCTATCTTGGGGCATCCCATGACCAACACCCTGGAAGCCTAAGATATCGAAGTAGTTAACATGTTTCCCTAGGATGAATTCTGCATACAACTTCCTAAGGAAATAAAATGGGATGTCCCTATTCCCATGAGGGTCTTCATCAAAGACCATATACCAATGATCCATCCAATTGGCCTGTATATTTGGTTCAACACACCAGTCTATGGAAATGTGTGGTCGATTGGTGGGTGGAACCAATCTGGTGCTAGGGTCCCAGAATAATGAAAATAATTGGTCTTTTGTAATTTTAAGGGCTTTGATGTCTTTATAACTCAATCCATCGGAGTAGTATTGCCTCTTGGATTCTCTGTATGAGCTAATGTTGTACAGAGCTCCTTGGGCTTCGACAATTGTGTTTGTTATTGTGTCCAATGCATCGTCTAAAGAATCTCTCAAACGATCCCCCCCTCTAATAGATGAGCTGAGGCACCTTAATGATGCCAAACGCACAATAATATGTGAGTTTCGATCTTGTTCCTCCTCTGGGTTTGGGTTTGGGTTAGGTTGTGGATTAGGTTGTTGTGGGTTATTAGAGGGTGGGTTTTCCACATTGTCTTGTTCATTTCTGTTGTCTCTTAAGATCTAAACAAAAAAATACAAGTTATTTTACTTAATCATTCTTTGATTTCATTCAATTTTTTTTATTAAATTTGTTTAAAATAATTATAAAAACTATGAAATTATGGAAAACAATAAAGAATTGAAGACTAATTGAAATGGATAAGATCATTTACCTGCCATTGGAGCCAATCCACCTCCAACTCGACCTAGAACTCGACCTCCAAAAGCTAAAACGCAAATCGCCTCTGCGTTATTTCGCCCACGCAGTTTTTCGCTGTCCCGATCGTGTGCAAATGATATTTGAGGGGCCCGCGGCCTCTATTTTATTTATTTTTTTACTTTTCAATATCACATATGCGATATATCGCACTTCCAATATTGTAAATGTGAAATATCACATATGCCCCATCCTTCTTCCTACCTAAATAATTAAATAAAATAATTAATTAGAAAATATTTTTGGTAACATAATTACCAACTAGGCTTACATAATTACATTTCCATGTAAGTCATTTTATGTAGTCTATAAAATATTTTTGGTAATGTGAAGCATGCAACTAGAAAGGTTATTTTTCTCATTATGTTGGTGTAAACATATTGTTATTGTTCTAAGCATTTACAAACATGGTTTTGGAGCCATAGTAAAGGCCATCCAAACCAATTGAATGATTAATTTGGTGTGGGAATACAAACAAGATATGCCTAAAATAATGTTATCCAACAAGCATGAACTTGAATAAAGATGAGAATGAGGTTACTAAAATTTCAGTGAAAATTTATGAGAGATGGGTAACGGAAAATGAACTTGACAAAAATTTACAGGAGGAAATAAGAAAACTAACTAGTCATATTGTCGATAACAAGTAGAGGATGCAATACATTTTGAGAAAATCTTTGTGGAGGCTTCAATCTTTGTTGATTCCAAGCTAGCATGGAATAATAATTATTTCCTTAAGCAACTTACTTAAATTACTAGAGATTTCCATTAATAGTGGTGTTAACAACACAAATAGAACATGGATATTTGAGTGACACTCCACAACTTGAAATTTTTGTTAGGCTATGGGAGTCCTTTTTACGTAATGGATGAAGGAATACCCTCTCCGCTTTCATTAGCATGTCGTTGAAGTAGTCACATGTGCATAGAAATACAAGTGGTGTGATAGAAAAAATAATATTTGAAACATGAACTAGGGCCTTTCGTGTTGGCCATTTATCATAGGTTATGCTTCTTGTAATAATAGAAGATGAAGAATATTCAGGTGACGCTACACAACTTAAACCTTTTGCGAGGCTATGCGACTCCTTTTTAAATGACCGGTGAAGGAATACTCACTCCAATTTTGGCATTTTCATGGTATAGTCACACGTATAGCTAGAGATGGTGTGATAGAAAAATAAATAAATGAAACTTGAACTAGGCTTTCCATTTGGTTGTTTCTCCTTGGTAAAAAAACTATGTGAAAATACATGTAGAAAGTTACAAATGTCAATAGTTTGTCAAGAAATGGGTTTCCCATCGAGGAGGAATTGGAAACAAATGCAATACATAGGCTTCTTGTGTGGTTTTGTATTGAGGTGGTTTTGTAAATGTTGAATATCGCATATGCGATATTTAACATTTACAAAATGCATATGCGATATATCGCATACGCGATATGTTTTTACAAACCTTAGCCTTGTGTTTGGGCTCGGGTTATTCCGAACATACCATCAATAACGCATATGCGTTCTTGATTTGCACTTCAAAAGCGCATTTCGGATTTCTTAAGTGGCACTAAAAAGTGGAATCAACTTCATGCAAGCACCTTGATATCAAAGTAGATGTTGCTTTGTGTTGATGCACTTAGTTCAGTCACAAAATCTAGGATTCTTGGCCAACTTAATTGTAAAAGTGATATGAAAATGACATGATCTACTCACACTTGAATTTGAATGTGAATTCTTAAACCAGTTAACTTGTAAAAAATGGTTTAAATAACAAGCTAATCAAAAGCTTAAAAATAACTGAAGAATATAAATGAACAAATAATGAAAACCATAATAATGTGGACACCGTATGATAACAAAGTTTGTGCCTGATGGAGTACGTCTTCGGGTCCAGCTCCAATGAGGACCGATCTTATTAATCTTCAAAATGCCTGAACATGTACAAAATGTCTTCTTCACAAGTGCTACAAAGAGACTTAGGCTTTAACAATAAGTCCTCTCACTCTCCAAAATATCCCAAGAGTGGCTAAAAAGCCTCAAGTACAAAACGAGCAAAGATTACAAAGCCTTAAAAGAAACTTCAGCATCATATCACCAAAAAATTGAATGCATTTTCCAATGCCTTCCAATAGCAATTACATTATTTATATAACCCAAAAATCCATAACAAACCTCCAAATACATATGGATTTACAAAAAAAATGATCCCAAATAAATGGAATAAGATCCATTTAAAAGGTGGATAAAATATAAGTAAATCTCCATAAATAATACATTTCTTTGTTGAAAATAATAAATAAAATCTAAAATATAACATATATGGTAAATAAACCCACATAATAAAAAAGATTTTGTTTTAAATTTGGGTCAAAAGGGAGGCGTGCCCATATTGGGGGATCAAATCCGCCCCAATTCAAACTTGAAAATAATATATTCGAAATGTCATAACAAAAGGAGCCTTTAGTGCATTGGCATAGAGGGAGGAGGTCACAGGTTCAAACCCACAAACGTCTCCCCATATCTCGATTTTTGTTGTGGCATATCATTCTAGTGGAAAATATATGTTCTCGCCTGTCCCGTGGTTCTGTCAGTGGTATAGTTGTTGGTTGTAATATAACATAGATTTGAATATACACATGGGGATAGAGGACTAATCCATCGGCCCATCCCTTTTGAAAAATAACAAACCATTCAACTTTAAATAGGAGTGGACTCCTATACGATTAAGAAATGTTGACGGAGATCACGATTATGTCGACGGTGTAGAAACTCTGGCAAAGGAGATGTTTAGGGTTTGAATCCCTTTGCCACCAATATTATTTTGATAATTGAAGCCACCAGAGGGCTTATTGGATCACCATGTGGCGTATCCTGATTGGTCCATGTGTAATTAGAGGAAATTTCAACTCAAAATGGGCCTCCTAAAAAAAATTATTAAAATAATAGCTAAAATAATAAAATAATATTTATTAATTTTGAAGGAAGAAAAGAAAAAAAACTACTTTTTTGTTTGTATTTTTGATTTATCTCCCCGTGTAATTTGATCGGGAGAGCTCGTTGGATACAGAATACAATTTTTTTTTTTTTTTATGATACCTATCCCCAAATTTATATTTAAAAAGTGTTTAAGACCTATATGGTATTTCAAATTTAAAGCAATTTCATTAGTTAGGACATGATGACATGGAATTTGAATTAGAGTTAAAAGGCCCATTTTGAGTTGAAATTTCCTCTAATAGAAACCTTCCATGTGGATCTCATTGAGTATCCCACGTCAACCTTATACAAGACACATTTCACCCTTACAGTGGTTCCATGTGGCTCCCCTTTTGCCACTTTTACCTGTTTTGCCGAAAGTTCAAAACTCAATAAATTTCTCATCTGGAGGCTATTTCACGTGAAATGAACGTCATCAGAAATCTCTCGTTGAGCTCTACGAAGCGACAAGATTTTGTTTGCGATTTGAAGGCTTTAATTTTGATCAATCTTAGAGATCCTCCTAGATCAAACCTTTCCATTGAGAATCTTTTGGACCACCAAAATCCTAAATCATTTATAATTCAAGTGAGGAAATTTCATCTCACCTGTCTCGTATCATTTTTCCATTATTCCTGGAACCTGTATATTTGACTCATCATAATGACAATCAACACTGCATTGACATTGTTAAGTACATCAATCCATTTTTCAACCAAATCTACGTTCATAACCAACCATATACTGTTGATCAGTAGAAATATGAATATCAAAATTGAACATAAGAAATAGATTGTACACACATCATGCTTATGTTTTATCATAGGAACACTATCAACCATAATATATGTATTATGATGCAACACCACTTCCTTTTCATGCTTAAGATTCTTTTCTTCCTTAAATTACATAGACATATGTGCCAAATTCTAACTTGTACTAACGACACTTTTAAATGGGTGCGAATGTACTATATACTCAATTCCTTCCTTAAAAAAATGATACTGATTATGTTTTCTATACAAAATTTTCTTTTGATCATATAAATGCGGGCTACCCAGCACAATTCCACATATATCTAGTGCAACAACATCAAATTCAACTTCATCTACAAACTTAGATGTTATTGCAAACTTTAGATCACATTGCTTTGTTACTTGTAATCTTTCATCTTTTCATGACCAACCTTATGGATAAGGCTTCTTGTGTGTTTTTGTTGTTAATCCCAACTTCTTAACTGCTTCTTCTGAAATGAGATTAGCTTGGGATCCACTATCTTTGAGTGTGTCGATCTTAGCTTGTTTCGTAATTAGCCTTATATGAAACAATGCATTCCTTTTTCTATCCTTAGAACTGACATGATCTTTAGAAGTAGAAGAACATGGAGAACAAATGTTTGAATCATTACCACCAATATCTTTACATCTCACACCTACGTTTGTTATCTTTGTTTCATCCTCAAGGTCGTCAATGATAAATGTGGCAGGTTTGCTTCTCTTTCCTATCCTTAAAGCATTTCGGTTTCAATTCTTGATGTAGTACCCAACACTTTGCTTATTTGCGCCCTTACTTTTGATAATGTGAGCATGTAGGCCTCTCATCACCTTTCGTCAATGCCGTTGTATTCTTAAATTTCCCTTTTTCCTTGCCTTCTTTTGATTGGATGGATTTGGCTAAAGCGAAGTTATCATGAGCACTCTTCCCTTTGGATACAATGTGTGTAGCTTGCACACATACCTCATCAAGGTTATTAGGATTAAACATAAGTATTGTATGATGCAAATAACTATGTAATCCTCCTATAAAATTGAGAAGAGTTTCTTGAGTGTAAAGAGTTATACCCAAAATCAAAGTTCTCTTTCAAAACTCCTAAGTGTATTCTTGTACATTTTTACCTTTACGTTGCCTTAAGTTTTTCCAATTCATCATGGCTTTTTGTATGTATCCTAATGGATAAAATTGCTTCTTTAATGCAGTAGTAAATTCATACTAAGAAGAAATAATTTTACCTTTTGTAAGGAGGTCTTCCCGTGTCTTACTCTCCCACTAGATGAGTGCAATTCCTCCAAGACGAAGTTTATCCAACTAGATCTTTGAACTATCATATGCAAGCTTCTGGATCTTTCCATACACCTGAAATTGCCTAATCTAATCATCTAGATTTTCGGCGTTAAGTTCACCATTATATGTAAGAAAATCAAACTTAATATCAAGTTTTAAATAAGGTAAATCATACTTGGCCTTCTGAGGTTGTTTCTTTGGATTTGAAGAAGCAGTACTAGATTTTTCAAAAGAGGAAGAAGAAGATGCAGAAGAAGGATCAGAAGGCTCTCCTCCTTTTCCCAAAGCCTTATCCTCTGCTTTCTTTTTTTTCGTTTTCTTATTTTCCAATCTCTCTTGATAATATGCAAACAATTTTTCTACCGCATCTGCCATCTGATAGAAAGCCTTTCGAAAATCCTTCTCATCTTCTTCTCGGTAGTCTTCATCTACCATTTTCTTTCATCGATGTTTATATCCAATCTATGGATTTAAAGTTTGAAGGTGGCATTCACCTTTCTTAAGCCTTGATCTAGTTAACATTCACACTCTCCAATTCCTTGGTATCCCGCTATAATACAAAACATGATCTGAAAATGACAGGATCTACTAACAATTGAATTTTCATGTGAATTCTTAAACTGGTTAACTTGTAAAAAGTATTCAAATAACAAGATGACAAAAGGATTAAAAATAACTAAAGAATATAAATGAACAAATAATCCAAACCATAAGAATGTGGACACCGTATGATAATTGAGTCCGTCCCTGATGGAATACGTCTCTAGTTCCAGCTCCAAGGAGGACCGATCTTATTAACCTTCAAAATGCTTGAATAACTACAAAATTCCTTCTTCACAACTCCTACAAAGAGGCTTAGGCTCCAAGAATGAATTCCTCTCACTCCAAAATATCTTAAGATTGGCTAAAAAGCCTCTTCCAAAATGAGCAAAGCTTACAAAGCCTTCAAATAAACTTTAGCATCATATCACCAAAAACTTCAATGCATTTTCAATACCTTCATATGACAAATTACATTGTTTATATAGCCCAAAAATCCATAACGCACCTCTAAATACATAGGAACTTACAAAAAATTGATCCCAATTAAATAAGATAAAATCCTTTAAAAAATGGATAACATATATAAATCCCCATAAATAATACATTTCTTTAATGAAAATAATAAACCAATTCTAAAATATAACATCTGTGTTAAAGAAAACCATATAATAAAAATGATTTTGTTTTAAATTTGGGTCAAAAGGGAGATGCACCCATATTGGTGGATCAAATCCGCCCCTATTCAAACATAAATCTAATCTATTCCAAAATCCATAACACAAGGTGCCTTTGGTGCATTAGTTGAAAGCATTGGCATAGAGGGAGGAGGTCTTGTGGCATATGGTTGTCGTGGACACTACTACTTTGTAAATATTTTTATCTCTCTTCCTTTAAATACTCCGTGACAAGGTGACAAGTTTTTCCATCTCTCTTCCTTATAATACTTCGTGAAAACATATTTGTCTATTTCTCCAATTCTTTGTCAAACATACCAATTGATTCCTATAATCTATAAAAACATCAATTCTCAATATTTAATTTAAGATTAATAAAAAATGTCAACTCTAATGGATCAATATGACTTTTATTTTAGTAAAACAAAACAAGATGCACCAATTTTAAATGTTTAATTCAATATATAATAAAAAGTCAACTCTAATAGATAAACAATTGAGTTTTATTTTATTAAAACAAAGCATGAAGGTATATGCTTTTTACTTGGTTTATAATTAACGAATTTGTTAATAGAATATGATCACTTGTATGTATCGCAATCTTGATAAATAAATTAAAATTTTAGATATTAATACTAAAAGTTATAACATTCAAATTAAGACTTTGTATGTGTGGTTAGTTTATAAAAATATGCATGGCTAGTCCACCAACTCAAAATGTACATTGAATAATCTATAATTCGAATTTTTGAAACATATTATAGGTTGTTAGAGATGGAATAGATAAATTAATTGTTATTTGAGATTTGGGGCGGGCTAGGGTCTATGTTATTTGAGATTTGGGGTGGAATGTAGAGATTGATTATATGGCAATCGTTCAAAATTCTAAATAAACAATTATAAACAAGGAATATAAAAAATAACGAAAAGCTAGCATGGATAACTGGTGGCAATGCATGGATAACTCAAAGTTGATGAATGGATAACCAACAGTTCATGACAAAATTCTAAATAAATAATTATAAACAAGGAATATAAAAAATAACTGATAGCTAGCATGGATAACTAGTGGCAATGCACGGATAACTCAAAGTTGATGAATGGATAACCAACAGTTCATGACAGATAAGTAGATGAATGGATAACTGGTGGCAATGCATGGATAACTCAAAGGTGATGAATGGATAACCAAGAGTTCATGGCAGACAAGTAGAAGAATACACGAAATAAAAAAAAATATATATATATAAATTTAAATAATTAATAATTGATAAATAAATAAGACAAAGAATATCAATAAATGAATGTGCTAATTACTGACAATTACCTCAGCCAGGTTTAGGTTTTTTGTTTCACTTGAACTAGGTTTAGGTTTAGCTCTGAATAGGAGGACTAATCTTAACATGGAAGAAGAAAGAATCCGAATTATAAAGACTCTTGTACAACAGATACGTTTAAGTTTATGAAAGTCAGCAGCCCTTCCAGATTTTCACAGAGCGTTCTGCTCGATCTTGTCGTGCGTTTTCTGTGAGTGCCTCACCTGGAAAATATGACGACTTCCTCCTGCTTATCTATTTAGGAAAACGCCTCCTCTCACTTTCTTCATAAGCCCAGCATGTCCCTTCTCTGACATTCATTTTCCTGTGTTTTTCCACTATCTTGCAGCTTGCATGCGCAGAGTCTCCTTTCCTTCAGTAACATTTTCCTGCCTTTTCTTGTATTTTTCTAGCCCAGGCTAATTGCAATTGTGCCTTGGACGCCATAGGACCTCTTTTAGAGCAAAATGCAGAGTATTTCTGTCTTGCAATCGTCGATAGAGGGCAGGAGCTTATTCCTTTTTCGTAAGCTATTGCAGTTCTCCACTTACACCAACTCGTCAATGTCGATCCCAGACGGATCGACAGATATTAACAACGTAGCGAAATCTAGTTCCAACGTAGGCTTAGGCATCGGCCTCATGGCGTTCATTTCCTTCATAAGCGCTTTGACCGCGAGTGCCATAAGCTATAGACAGCGTTCGAGACAAGCTGGGCTACCGGTGTCCCAACCAGAGATCAATGTTGGTGTCGAAGAAGTTCATGGTAATACCAATGTTGGTGTCGAAGAAGTTAATGGTAATACCGGTAAGAAAGTGGATATAAAAGCACTGCCGATCACGATGTACGACACGGGGTCGCCCCTTGCAAGCATAGATTGCCCCATTTGCTTGGTAGAATTCGTGGACGGAGAAAAGGTGAGAGTATTACCAGAATGCTGTCACAGCTTCCATGCAGATTGCATAGACGCATGGGTGATTTCCAATCCTTCTTGTCCTTCATGTCGACATTCTCTACTTTCTATGGCGGCGAAGAAATCAGGAGGGGTAGCTCTGCCGGCTGTTGAGTCCATTGGAAGTGCCCAAACTCATGGCTAACGAAAGCAACGAGGGTTAGAGCTGCATCGTAATGGAAGCAACGAATGTTTGAGAATAATATAGCGGAGTGAGCTAAACTCTGGACTCTTGCACGTCTGCAAAATTTGTCAGAATTTGGTTGGAGATTTTTTTGAAAATGGATTCAGGCAGAACACTTTGATTATGAAATTTCAACAAACTAAAACTCCAATTCTAATAATTTTTGCTGGTTTTTGGTCAGAATTTTCCAAAAAAATGGTGTAAATAATCTAGAGTTTAGCTCATCCAGAGAGGCAAGAAAGTGCAAGAGGTACACCAATCACGGGTAAAAAATAATAAGTTAAATGTGCATTAGTTACATGCTCCAAGAGAAGGTGTTCTATATATCGTACATCTAGACATAATTAAGACCCATATAAGGTGCATAAACTAGTCTATGTAGGTGTAAATTAAGGCATTAATGTTAGGAATGGGAACCACATAATTTCTTTGATCTAATTTCACTTGAAAGAAATAAAACTACGAGTTTTTAAAAAAAATGACTCCCATATATATTTTTGTAGAACAAAAACTTAGCATACCATTTACTCTCTAAATATTCAAATATAAAATGTCATTGCAATGTCTTTTCATTATCTTACTAAACTTCAATGTATCAAAATTAAGCATAAAATACTCATACCATATTTATAAATAAAAAAGCATCAAGTTATTCTCCCCACATCTTACTGGCCTCCTCTATTCGCCATTATTCAGGAGCTTTGACCATAAATATAATACCACAAAAATCATACCATCTTTTAAAAATTTGATGTTATAAAGAAGTTAACTACAAAACGAAAAAACAATCAATACATTTTAGACATCGAAATCTCCATATCCAAACAAACACACTTTAAACTTTCAAAATTAATATCAACTAAAAACAATAAAGAAAATAGTCTTCCAGAATATTCTGAGACATCTCATCCAAACAGCCACACATGCCTAAGACAGTCGAACGTATAACCAAATCCATAATCAACTAAATATACTCTTCCAGACATTCTGAGACATCTCATCCAAACAGCCACACACGCCTAAGACAGTCGAACGTATAACCAAATCCAAACAGCCCCACACTTATGACAGTGTAACATATAACCAAAATTATAATCAAAGTATAACCTCTTCCTTCATTTTAGTAACCAGGTCCTCACATTCTTCCAGGACCTTGACCTCGGGGTTGGCCCTGTGACATATACGGTGGAGGCAACCCCTGTGGCTGTGGATTTTGCTGGTCATGCTGTTGTTGGTGGTGGCCACTCTGTGCTGTGATATTTGGTGGAAATTGATGATGTTGTTCCTGAACACTTGGTATAAGTTGTGCTGCGGGATGATATGGAAATTGATATTGTTGGTGTTGCTGTTGTTGAAAATTAGGTGGAAATTGTTGGTGTTGCTGTTGTTGTTGTGGTTGTGGAACACTAGATGAAAATTGATGTTGATGTTGTAATGATATGGTATAAGGTGAAAATTCATGTTGTTGCTGTGGAATTTGAGCTGAAAAGTTATATTGTTGTTGTGGAACTCTAGGTGGAAATTGTTGTTGTTGAGGAACACTTGACATAAGCGATGGTGAACTGGTATGAGTTGGAAATTGATGTTGTTGTTGTTGGCTAGCAGACATAAACTGTGATCCTGATTGGAATTGAGAATAGGCAACTTCTTCTTCTATTCCTTCTAACCTTTGATCTGGAAATTGACCTTGAACAAATGCGAATCCAGGTGTTGATATTCCTTGTGGCTGTCCATCTTGCTGCTGTTTGTGCCCGCGTGACATATCCTGTTGTCTGATTTGGTCTGGAAATTGGTTTTGGGACATTGTTGAAGGTAGGCTTTCTGTCTTTTGACGTTGCCTCTCTTGCTGCTGCTGTTGCAGTTGCGGTTGGCTTGGAAGTTGCTGCAGTTGCAGTTGCGGCTGTCTTGGAAGTTGTTGTTGCGGCTGTTGCAATTGCTGCAGTTGTGGTTGCTGCTGCAATTGTTGCTGTTGCTGCTGCTGCAGCAGCATTTGTTGCTGTTGCAGTTGCCGCTGTTGCTGTTGCTGATGCTGCTGCATTTGTTGCTGATGTTGCTGTTGTTGCAATTCCTGCAGTTGTGGTTGCTGTTGGTGCTGCTGTTGCAATTGCAGTTGTGGTTGCTGCTGCAGCATTTGTTGCTGTTGCTGTTGTTGTTGTTGTTGCTGCAGTTGTGGTTGCTGCTGCTGTTGCAATTGTGGCTGTCTTGAAAGTTGTTGCAGTTGCTGCTGTTGTTGCAATTGCCGCTGGTTTGGAAGTTGATGCTGCTGTTGCAGTTGGGGCTGGTTTGTAAGTTGATTCACAGTATCCTAAAGGAAAAAGTCAAAGTGTGTCATTTTGAGTTTATTAAACGAATAAGATTAAACGAATAAGATTCATGCAAGATATCTTAAAATTTCCAACTTACAGCAGGCAAAACCATGCCTACAATGTGCTCCTCCACTTTCGACTTTGAGAGGAACATTTTCTGGGTTGGCAGGTCGATCACTAACCACTGAAACAAGAATAAGAAACACACAATTAGGAAATTTGATGATTTTACAAAATACTGAAAAATAATCCACACAACTTTAAAACAGCTATAATCTATGTCGACAACAATCTAAAAGTTTTTTTTTTGTATATATCGACAAAAATTCAATATTTTTTTATAAGAATTTTCTCCCTAGATAATTGCACTGACAAGACATCCAAATTTTCATCTAATTTGTATTTAGATCATTTTGCAAGCAAAATAACAAAAACTCTAATAATTTGTATTAAAATTTGACCTATTTCTTTTAAATATTTTATGATTATTTTTACCTTTGAAGTACTAACCTACATTTCTGGGTTTCTGTATACTCTATACCAATGAGATATATGATACCCCATTCCTTAAATAATTATGATAAATAAGTTATTAAAAATAGAAAAGAAAATAAAATAAAAGGCACCATGTCTTCTATTCGATTCAGACACAAAAAGCGATTACCAGTTCACCAAGCTTCGTGAAGAAAGATCTAGGATCGAGTGCTTTGAATACTAGGTACACTGCTCCTTCGTGGTCTCTGTCTCTATGAGTTGCATGGGTTGAAAACAAAGTGAAATCAAAATCTAATATTTCCAGAGATGCAAATATTTTATTACAAGAGCATTTAAAACACCATACTTGGCTTTGATAATGCTGTCTGGTTTAATAATTCTTTCGATAATCAATTTACTTGGCCAATCTGCAACAGTTCTGCACAAGAAAAAGTTTGAATCATTAAAACTCGGGAGTATTAAAATATGATAATTTTGAATATCATGAATTTTTTATAATTTTTGAATTATGAATTATGTCAAAGATAAATATTTATGAATTTAACATTTTTATTGTGTAAATGTTTATATTAACTTAAAAATATATAACCTAAAAATAAATTAAAATCAATTTTAAACAAATTTTCATGAGTTTTATAAAGATTTTCAAAGATCTTCATTCATTATATAATATACAACCACTTACCATATAATATACCTTTTTTCTTACCATATAATATACCTTTTTTCTTTTTTCTATAATAGATGAAAAATATAGATGCAAATCCATCTCAAATTCTAAAATATAATCATCCTCTAGTTTGGGTGGACCAAAGTGTTGGTGTAGACCTAAGTTCAAATCTTAAAAGTTTTGCTTACTTTACTTGAGAATAATAAAATTTGACCTTTTTATATATATGACATAAATATCTATAGATATAATAAAATACAATTATATCTTTGGTATAAATCACAATTTTAAGTATTCAAACTCATTTTTTTATAAAATTATATTTATAATTTTAATAATTTTTCTACTCTATCAACAAACTAAAAAAGTTATTATAAATACAATAATAAATAATAGTTTCATTATTAATCTAAAAACTTATTATAAATACAATATTAGATAACTGTATCAATTTTTTTATTATAAAAAAATAAAATTAACACATATAATACTACATAATTGTAAAATTGAAACTTAACAAATATTATACTATACTAAATTATTGTAAATTAAAAAGTAATAAATATAATATCAGATAATTGGACCAACGATAATAGGAAAAACCTACAACAAAGATAAAATAATGAATAAACTTTAAATATTACAATAGACAAGATAAAGTCTAAGATGCAAAGATAAAATAATGAATAAACTTTAAATATTAAAATAGATAAGATAATGAGTAAGATTTAGTGACAAAATTTTTGTTTTATGTTAATCATTAACATTGAATCGATGAATTGTACTTTTTAGAGGTATGTATTTTGGAATTGTTAACTCGTTTTTGTTCACATTAAAAGACAACTTTATCTATAATAAAAGTTGTGTCAAAGTTACAAGAAATTTTGACGAGACTTTGAGTACATATAGACGGAGCACTATTAAAAAACACGTATTTCTCTCCTTCATTTTTTGCCCTGTCATAAATAAACTTATAAGTTCAAATAAGAAACTGACATGCTTATAACTAGAAATCTTAAGACTGATCTCAAGTCTCTTAGTAATCAGAGATTTAAACCATGCTCAAAAGGCCATGCTCTATGCTAGTTCCCTCCTGGAATAGGTCCCAAACAATATTCCCCGAGTCTTCCTTAAGGGCAAGTTTGGACCAAAGATCAGCCTCACTTTTCAGCTCTCTAAAGTCATGGTTGAAAGAAATCAAATGAAAGTTGTTGTTGATGTTTCTAGTCTGGTTGGCCCAATGTTGAATCTCCAAGTTGTGCAGAGTGTGCTTGTTCTTTTCCCAATCTATAATTTCTTTAGAATCCCCAAATGTCATGATAGGAAGCAAGTCCTTTTTCCAATCAAAGTAGAGAAGAGTTATTCCTGATTCTTAACACCATACCCGCCCCACAAATATCATTCTGTTGTGAACCATCAAAAAAGAGAATAACCCCATCCAGTTCCATCCTTGGGGCTTTGATGATTCTACAGGGAACCTTCCTATTCAATGAACCGAAGTTGTTCAGCCACGAAAAGCATTTGATCTTGCTCTGATCCAATCAGCAGGAATCTCCTGGAAAATACACATATTTCGCTCTTTCCAGACAGACCAGATGACTACCAGGATAATATCAATATTTAGATCACTCACCTTGATCCATTGCTGAATGTTGGAAAATAGACAAAGAGTGTCCCAATATGTCGATTGATCTAGATGCACATCCGACCACGACCATGTCTTCTGAAAAAAGAGAAAAATCCCAAAAATGTGAAGAGTTAACTCCCTATCAACCCGACAGAGACAACACCAATCGATACCAATAAAGGCACGCTTCTGTAATGAGTCCCAGGTCAAAATATTCTGGTTGATGCAAATCCATCCAAAACATTTTAAATTTAATGGAAAATTCCCCTCCCAAATATAGTGGAGAATACCAATCGCATCACAGGAAAGGAAGTAATTCACCAAAAATTGATACATGATTTTGGCAATTACCTTTCCCAATTCCTTAATCTACTCCCAAACCAGCGCACCCTCATTCACTGTAAGAAGATTCATGCAAAAACCAAGTGGTTGACAAAGAATTCTCATTCAATTTCCATCTCCTCGCTTAGTTTAAGATCCACGGAAGATAGCCAACCCAACAAGTGAGCATCTCTAAGAATGAAGACTTTTTTTAAGTCGAAAATATTTCGCTGATGGAGGGCAAGCGTTAACGAAGAAGATAAAATATACTTATCGCCCACACCCACGAATGGGTCAATGATGACAAATATCTGAGCACCACTTCCCACCTTCCAACAGAGCTTTGGGAGGATGAACGACATGGTGTTGAGAATACTCCTCTAGATCAGTGAACCAGGACCCGACTTGAAGTTGTTGATTCTAAGCCAGTAGGTGACCATAATCCTCTGCATGTATTTATTCCTGAGAGCCTTACCCCAAAGTCCTTCATCATGCATACCCCTCCACATACTCTTGGCACATAAATCAATATTAAAGAGGCTAAGATCCTTTATTTTCCAACCTCCAAAGGAGCGCGGCTTGGAGAGCATCTCCCAGCTCGCTAAGTGAAATTTTACCACTTGAGACTTTCCACTCCAGAGGAAATTAAAAATCAGTCTTCGAATTTGAAAAATAAACCTGGTTGGAAAAATAATCATTGAAAACTAGTAAACTGGCAAACTCTGAAGGACTTATAAAACAATAGTTAGTCGACCGCCTAAAGAGAGCCAACGAGATGTCTAGCATTCGATATTTTTATTGAATTTCGCCAAGACCCACCTCCAATGCTTCTTTCTGTAGTGGTTCGGCTTGAGAAAGAATTCAATATAATTAAAGCCTTCCACCATACATGACAATTTGTAAGGGAAAAGAGCCAAAATTTGGTACAGCGGAGATTGCTCATCGTAATGGAAGATATTAGCAGATTTGTGATTACTCACTACAAGCCCTAAAGCACAATTTTTTTTTATAAGCCCCTTACTGTACCTCCATTCCTCCATCGAACCCTGCCCAAAGACTACCACACCATCCACAAAGAGGGCATGTGTGAGCCAAAGACCGTTAGATACCTTAAGACCTTGAATGTTACCAAGCTTCCTGGCTTCAATAAAAATCCTGATGATCCATTCGATAGATAAAATAAACAAATATGGAGACAATGGGAACCCTTGACGTATGCCACAACCACTCTTGAAATGTGGTGAGGGAGATCCATTCACGAGAACCGAAAAACTAGCGGTAGAATTGCACGACATGATCTAGCGAGAAATATTAAAAGAAATTCCAACCTAGGTGAGTAAGAGGTGGAGATAATCGCAACCAATCCTATCAAAATATTTTTCCAAGTCAAGCTTTAGGATGAAGGCACAAAGCTTCTTTTGTTTAGCCGAGTGAAGGCGCTCCTGCACCAGTGCAACAACATCATGTATCTGTCTTCCCTGCAAGAATCTGAACTGTTCCTCCGATATAACCTTGCTGAGAACAGGCTTCATCCCGCCTGCAATTATTTTAGAGACCAGCTTGTAGAGTAAATTTCATAAATTGATGGGTCTGTACTCATTGAAACCGCTAGGCTTATCAACCTTTGGGACCAATGTTAAGAAAGTCTTTTTCAGGGCCTCCGAGATAATCCAAGAGCTTCGAGACTCCTCCACCACCTCCGTCATAGAAGGACCCATCAGATAGAGGAAGTGGAGGTAAAACTCCAGGGTCCACTCGTCAGGGCCGGGACTTTTGTCTCTCTTGAAGCTCTTAAGGTTATCCAAAATCAAGCCTTTTGAAACTGGAATCATAATACAGGAACAATCCTCTTCCTTAAAGAGCCGTAGGAGTTGATTTATGACATGCAATTGGGAAACAATATCCCCTCCCTCCTTCACAGCATAGGCATCACGAAAGTAATTAATTGCCTCCCTTTTGATCGAAAAGTCATCAAAGACCAAGAAACCATCTGCATCATGTGCTTCCCAAAGAGTGTTAACTAACCTTCTTCTATTGGCAAACTAGTGAAAGAATTTGGAATTCTGGTCGTCGGCCTGGAACCAAATCATGTGACTTTTTTTACGTATAGTTTCTTTTTTGTGTACAAGAATATTCACCTAGGCTTCTTCCAGCTTGGAAAACACGATTCTTCTATCTTCGGAGAAGAAACATTCATCCAATAACCCAGTTATACCAAGAATCTCATTTTTTATGCCCACCAACTCACTATCCATGGATTTCCTCTTGTTTCTCTCCCAAATAACAACCTCTCCTTTGAGGCGATCCAACATCTAGATGCGTCTATTCAAGACGTTCATATGTCTCGAAGCCTTTGACAGCAAGGAATGCCACGTATCCTTTATTAAAACGACAAACTCATCCTCCTTCAAATGGGATGGGTTTAACTTGAAGGGGTTGAACCAAAACTTGTTGTCAAAATCCAATTGAATAAAACCAACTAGATGGTCACATAAATGAGTTGCAAGACCTTAGGATATATACTTACAGATATCCTCACAGATTCCATACGACATAAGAAACCTGTCCAGCCTCGTAGCAATCCCTCCACTCCCACACCGCCCATTCATCCATCAAGGACAAGAAACCCATGCCCGATAACCAAAAACTAACTCTCAATCATGATTCTATCCTCCTCTGATAGGAACTGGAAAATAATCCACATGTTAGCCAGTAAAATGACCCAAGGGACAAATTTGAGTAGAGGCTTCCACACCGCCTTGATCCCCTCCAAAATATCGGCCCTAGAAAGCTTCACGAATTCAAATTTTCCCACCAAAGCTCAATTGGCCAAGGCCTCCACAACATTTATCGTGAAATCTCTGCCCATATTTCAAGGACAAGAGACCCGTGCCCGATAACCCAAAACTAACTCTCAATCACCATTCTATCCTCCTCTGATAGGAATTGGAAAATAATCCACCTATTAGCTAGTAAAATGACCCGAGGGACAAATTTGAGCAAAGGCTTCCACACCGCCCTCATCCCCTCCAAAATATCGGCCCTAGAAAGCTTCGGGAATTCAAATTTTCCCACCAGAGCTCAATTGGCCAAGGCCTCCACATCATCCATCGTGACATCTCTGCCCTGTAAGCATATAGGTCTTGTGCGTTTAACCTTTTCGAAACTGATATGAATTTCTTGCTTACCACCAATAAATATCGAGCCCTTTGAAGGGGGAGGGCCACGAATCAAGGATTCCTATGTTAGGATACCCCCAGGAGATGGCACTGGTGCAACGTCTTCCAGACCTAGTCTGACCCCTCCAATAGGCATAAAGGGTACATAAGTGACCTTTTCACGAGGGTTTGAATGCATCCCATCCTCCATCACAACTAGAAAATAAAGAAACCTAGCCAACGACCCACCCCACAGTCGATCACTTGATTGAGCAGTCTGCATAGCAACCAACCCACAGGTTGTCTAGTGCATACATTCTGCACAACTACCAACCAACGAAAAAACCTAACAAGTGAGACAAAAGATCAAAAGTAGACAAAGACACCAGTATCCACCCAGATCGGTTCGCAGAACCATCACCCCCCGCCAGAGATGTCGACAACTCCCCAAAAAATCCTCAACACTAATGATCCAATAATGAATACAAACCAGCAAACCCAAAGAGTGAACAGGGCCCGCAACAATTGAAATCAATCGTTGGTCCAACCACACCAAAACCGTCGACCTCCATTGCTAGGGTTTTTAGTTTCGTTTGTAAGTTCATCTCGTCGAAAACAACTTCATGCAACCTACGTTAGCCCTTACATCATATGAATTTTTATCAACTTGATCTCCATTTAACAGTGTGCTTGACATTTAATGTAAGATTACTTGTAGGAATTTTAGGGACAAACTAATATGAAGTTGTAATTTTGTTGCTAAGTTTATAGTTCTGTTTTATTCCATTTACAACATTTTGTGATAGCATAGGAACATATATGTGATTGTTGTTTTACATTTCCTATAAGTGGTTTTATGATTCTAACTAGGATATGATAGAATATTTGCATCTTACATATTAGGATTCATAGTTTCATATTATATTTTGTATTTTTTATATCTCTTTGAAATTCAAGCATAAAATTTTTAGAAACAATTCTCGAGAGATAATCCAAATGATATAGGGTCTAATTGGGACGTTTCATTAGCATGATTCACGATAATCCAAATGATATAAAGTCCCAATTATCCAAATGATATAAATTCTAATTGGGACTTTTCATTAGCATGATTCACCCTTGTTGTTGAAGGCATCACTTTTCTCACAATACATAGAATTGGTAGAAAGGTAAGTACAACCATCGATCTCTAATGTGAAATTCAAAGTCACATAGAAGTGAGCTAAAATCAATGTATTGAGATAATGGCTATGGACATCGATGAAGATTGAGAGCTAAATTACTACTCAAGATATTCAACAATGAATGTTTCATATTATAACAATTACATATTAGTTTTGTACCGAGGGAAGTGTTCCCTTAGTGACTTTTGCCTTAGTCACTTAGAGAGGGGACATAAAGTGACCCTTGCATTAAATGACTTAAGTAAAAACATTTAATTTGAATTCATAGCACTGTGAAGTGCTTTGCATGTCACAAGATGGGACACTATGCTGCTACGTGTCCGAACAAGAAGAAGAAGAAGCAACAGACAACCGCTTCAGCTGAGATCGATGATTTTGAAACTAGATTTTAGAGCGAGTTTTCACTATGCACTGGGCATATTGAGAGAGAGATAGCATCCATTCTCACCCATGCGGATGTTGACAGAAAGAGGGAGTTTTCTTGTGTGACAAACTATTCTTACAGTGCATCTACTTCCAGCACTTGGTACATAGATAGCGGAGCCTCGAGCCACATGACAGGTGCTCGTGAGAGGTTCTCCGAGCTTTGATAGGCATATACATATATGGAGGTTGTGTTGGGAGATGACTCAGTAGTCAGTGTAGTTGGACATGGGACCATTACATTTCAGAGGGAGTCCATGAGTCCCATGGTATTGCAAGATGTATTGTATGTACCCGGGTTGAAGAAGAACCTAGTGTCAGTTTCCATGATCGAGGATCAGGGTCTTGGGGTGTCTTTCCTAGATGGACACGTGCATATGTTTCCCAAGACTGCAGGACCATTTGCTTCAGTTGCCATTGGATCGAGATGTGGGAAGCTATATAGGCTCTTGTTTCAGCTACAGCATGCTTTAGCAGATAGCAGCATTAGTGAGTTGTGTGAGCTTTGGCATAGGAGGATGGCTCACTTGCATCATCCAACCTTGGGGTTGTTGAGGCACATGGTGATAGGTTTACGGGAGTTCAGCACAGGGCAGAGTGATGTGTGTAGGGGGTGTGCTTTGGGAAAGTACACCAAAACTAATTTTCCAAGCAGTGATAGCAGGCCAGTTGGTACTCTTGACTTGATACATTCAGACTTATGTAGACCTATGTATTCTGTGTCCTTGAGAGGATACAAGTATTATGTGACATTCATTGATGACCATTCTAGGAAAACTTGGATCTACTTTCTGAAGAGCAAGATGTCTGGGGAAGTCTTTCAGAGGTTCCAAGAGTTCAAAGCTCTTGTGGAGAACCAAACCTGGAGGAAGATCCGAGTCTTGAGATCAGATCACAGGGGTGAGTTCACCTCCAAGGAGTTTGATGTATTTTGCAAACATGAGGGGATCAGGAGACAGTTGACAATTCCGTATACTCCAGAGCGGAATGGAGTAGCATAGAGGAAGAATAGGTCCATTATTGGAGCAACTAGAGCTATGTTACATGACCAGTCACTTCCTTTCTTTCTCTGGGCTGAGGCTTGTAGCACTGCTGTATACCTTCAGAACATGAGTCCCCATCGAGCAGTGGGGAATATGACACCTAAAAAGTGATTTTCAAGCAAGAATCATGAAGTTGGCCATTTTCATATATTTGGTAGTCTGACTTACTCTCATGTCCCTTTAGAGAAGAGGACAAAGTTGGATCCCACTATAGAGAAGGGTATCTTTGTGGGTTATGATGAGACTGCGAAGGCTTTCCACATTTATCTTCCCTCTTAGAGGAAAGTGGTGGTGAGGAGGGATGTGAAGTTTGAGGAGCGAGCCTTCAAGAGGTCGAGAGAGTCAGAGTAGGGAGAGTAGCAGGTCCCTGCACCGCAGGTTGTGGCACATGCTCCATCTACGCAGCAGTAAGGATCACAGGTTTCTGAGGTTACAGGACGATAGAGTGTTGGCACAGGATCACCAGGTTTAGTGGTTAGGCCAGTAGGGTCTTCAAGGATAGGTGATGGGTCTACTATTACAGATACACCTTATAGAGGATTGAGATCAGGATTACAGGGTACACATGGTGTTGGTACACCAGCTTCAGGTTCACAGGTGACTGGGGCTTCTAGCTCTGGTAGTTCTTCAGATGAGCCTTAGGCCAGTGTGGGAAGAACGTTCAGGAAAAAAGAAGCCTAAGTCGCTTCGGGAGAGCTTGAAGGATGCCTTAAAGGTTAGGACACCCAGTTATAAGGTGAGAGCCATCAAGATGCTTGACAGATTGGGCATGGTGTTGGTGGCTTGTATACGAGATTCTAAGCCTTCTACTTTTGAGGAGGCCTCCCAACATTTGGTATGGAGAGATGCCATGATGGATGAGTACCATTCCATCATGAAGAACGATGTATGGGATATTGTTCCAAGACCAGAGGGGAAGTGAGTGGTGACTTCTCGTTGGATTTACAAGCTGAAGCATGCAACAGATGGGAGTGTGGAGAAGTACAAATCCAGGTTTGTAGCGCGAGGGTTTTCACAGGTTGAGGGTATTGATTATGATGAGACTTTTGCACTGGTTGCTCATTATATGTCTATCAGTGCATTGATTTCCATTGCGGCGAAAATGGGTTGGAAGATCCATCAGATGGATGTGAAGATTGCATTTCTCAATGGGATCATACAGGAGATACATGGCTTTGCGATACATGACAGAGAGACACATGTATGTAGGTTGAAGAAGGCCCTTTACGGGCTGAAGCAAGCTCCAAGAGCTTGGTATTCCAGGATTGATTCTTACTTGCTGAGTATGGGGTTTCATAGGAGTGAAGCAGATCCGAATCTCTACTTCATCATGGTTGGAGATGATCCACTTGTTCTTCTGCTATATGTTGATGACTTGTTTATCACAAGGAGAGAGAGACCCATGCAGCTTGCAAGAAGGATCTTGCAGCAGAGTACGAGATGACTGATATTGGGATGATGCATTCTTTTTTGGGATTGGAGGTTTGGCAGGAGCCTAGACATATTTTCCTGGGGTAGGAAAAGTATGCAATTGATATTTTGAGGAGATTCAGGATGGAGGATTGCAAGCCTATGTCAACACCTATGATCACCAATTGCAAGAAGCTTCATGCTTCTGAGGGAGAGTTGGTGGATCCTACTTTATACCGTGAGCTTATTGGGTCATTGATGTATCTAGTCAACACTCAGCTAGATTTGTGTTTTGCAGTGAACACTCTTATTTAGTTCATGGTTGATCCTAGGAGTGTGCATTGGGTTGCTGCAAAACATGTGTTGCGCTATCTTTCAAGGACAGTGGATTTTGGTTTGGACTACAGGAGGTCAGAGGGGATCAGATTGGTTGGCTATACAGATTCAAATTGGGAAAGCAGTGTGGCAGACCGGAAGAGCACTTTCGGATGTTATTTCAGTTTGGGCTCGGTAGTAATGTCGTGGTTCAGTCGGAAGCAGAAGTCCATTGCATTGAGTACTGCAGAGGTTGAGTACATGGCAGCCAGTTTGACCAGCTGCGAGGCCTTGTGACTTCACAAGTTGCTGGTGAATCTATTTGGTCAGGAGCTTAGACCTACGGTTATTTACTATAACAATCAGAGTTGCATCCAACTCTCTAAGAATCTGATTTTCCATGACAGGTCAAAGCACATTGAGATCATGTATCATTTCATCCGAGACTATGTTCAGAGAGGGGCAGCGATGCTTCAATACATTTCCACTGATGAGCAGGTAGCAGACATACTGACGAATTCTTTGGGGAGAGGCAAGTTTGTCTTCTTCAGAGACAAGTTGGGAGTGGTGCAAAACACCTCCATCGGTAAGAGAGAGTGTTAGTTTTGAACCTAGGGAAGTGTTCCCCTAGTGACTTTTTCCTTAGTCATTTAGAGAAGGGACATAAAGTGACCCTTGCATTAAATGACTTAAGTAAAAGCATTTAATTTTGATTTAAAGCATTAAAGTCACCTTTTGATAAATTTAAGTGGGTGAGTGAAATTAATATTTTAGAAATAAAATATGAGCATTTAGTTTCAGTCCTTGATCTAATCTAATCTCCACCGTTAGATTAGACTCACCTTAGGGTTTTCTCAAAAAGGCATGGGAAAGGCATTTTGCCTCACTTTTGCAGATTGAAGTGAGAAGAGAGAGCTGAGAGAGAGAAGAGAGAAAGTTTCCATTTTTCCTAAGCAAGAGGAAAAATTTTGCAGCACACAAATTGAGGGAAATGATAGCAGCAAAGAGGGCACAGAGATCGAGGTGAAGACATCAGCATTTATTGCTGGTCCGTACAGTCTGCACGGTACGATTTTCGAGGCAGATTTCTAGGCACGATTTTTCAGAAATTTGGGGGGGGGGGGCATGGATTGCGAGGTTCGTACAGTCTGTACAGTTCATACAGTGGCATAAAAATCGAGTAAAAAAACAGAAGAAGTCAGAGTTTGATTTTTGCTACTCGGCACACAAATCAAGACAGAAATTTATCTTCCGAGTTGAGATAAGTTGGTTTGATATTTTCTGTGTATTGCTGTATATGATAAACTTCTCCTAAAAAAATAAAAATACTCTCTCTCTTAGTGGGTTTTTCCAAGGCCATTGGCCAAAAATCTTAGTGTTATGTGTGATTAAATGGCGTGTTGATTTTTATTTCCTGTCACTGAAAAGATTGTTTACATCAGTGTTTTAAGTTGAAAATTTTTGTTTATTTCCAGCACTTCATTTTTCTGAGAATGTCATAAATAATGATATAAATTTTACTTGAAACTGGTGGCTAAAAACTAGTGAAAAATCTACATTGCATAGTGTGCAAAGCTTTTGAATCTCTTCTCCAATGCACAAGGTGTGTTCAATGCTTAAATTTTGGATTTTTTTTCAATTTTTTTTTTATGAAGAATCGATATATTCTGAGAATGTCATAAATAATAATATAAATTTTACTTGAAAACGGTGGCTAAAAACTAGTGAAAAATCTACATTGCATAGTGTGCAAAGCTTTTGAATCTCTTTTCCCATGCACAAGGTGTGTTCAATGCTTAAATTTTGGATTTTTTTTCAATTTTTTTTTTTTTTTATGAAGAATCGATATATTTATATGTACATATTTTCTTATCAAACTGTACAATCAAAATTACTTAAATGTTGAGTATAATTTATGCATTACTACAGATTATACTATTTAACTAGTATATTTACATGTGATCATTAAAATTACCCAAATTTATAATTTACTATACATTGTAACATTTCGTGAATGTGTAACAATTTATGAAATCATGGTTTACAGCAATTTAATTCTTTCACAATAAAGCATAGAGATTATAAATCAATAAATAATTTTTTGTGAAATTTGAATGAATAGTAAATTAAAATATTGAAATGAAGAGTAAAAAAATAAAAATAAAACTCACCTCTGTGATGAAATTATATCTGTCGAAAATGCCTGTAAAATAATATAAAACGTTAAAATCTTCAAAACACATTGTATTTCGAAAGACAGTTGCAATGACTCTTTGCCATGGGAACTGCTGATAAGATCAAAATAATTTTATGAAAAAATATCAAAACAAAATTTATCAACACAATTAAACATTATAATTAAAAAAATAATTTGAAAATAAATTTGTTTTTTATTTTATAATTATAAAAATAATAATATTTTTTAATATATATAATTTTTTAAATTTAACGTAGGTTAGGAACCTTGGTAATAAGCAAACTCAAAAAAATAAAGTCAAAGAAACAAAACAAAAACATTATTTATTTGTTTTGAATTAAGATTAATGAGTGAGAAAATATGATCATCTTTTGCAGTCACATAAACGTCAACAAGTAGCAATACTCTCAATGTTGTCAATGTTGTCAACAAATAGCAAAACTCACCTGAAGCCTGCAAATAGTCTTTTTGTATTTGGCACATATCAAGTCACCCTGTATAAACACAAATGATATTATACTCATGTTAGAACAACTATTTAAATTTTGTAATATAGATTTCTCTTAGCATCTAAATTTGATTTTAACAAACTTAANTCATGTTAGAACAACTATTTAAATTTTGTAATATAGATTTCTCTTAGCATCTAAATTTTAAAAAAAATCAGTGGATTTAAAAACTATATGTGAACTTAAACAACATGAAAT
>LPNX010135182.1:1932-85984 GCA_001517045.1 Pseudotsuga menziesii | reverse complement strand
CATCAATTATTTCATCAAGCTGTCTATGATTTTTTGCTTATAATGGTAGGCTGGAAAAATATTCAATAGAACAGTGCAACTGAAGAATATCTGCTAATAGAGTTGAGAAGTTTTAAAGTCAGTAACAAACATGAGACTAGATGTAATAATTTTATAGATGGTCCCAAACCTGCAATAAATGATTATGAAAAATGATCCTGTTCATTGATGTTATCCATTAGAAAGGTGTTTCCCACAAACATGTCAAGCCTTAGGCAGCAGTATAGTATGTGCATTTATATTTTAGAGGATAACAAAAAGCCAAAAATTATGGTGACTATAGTCAGTCCGATATCATGAAGAGATTGCAAGACAAAAGTTACAATCATTGTTGATATACAATAAAGCTACCGGAAAGGGCAGAGGTTTCCTAGGATCAATCCCCATAGGTGAAGCAAAGACCAAAAATCCTTGCAGGAAAGCATGAACAAAAACTCCTTACACATTAGGCAGGAGAAAAAATTCTCAACAGATAAATCTAGGCCTTCTGCTCAGCCAGAGGACTTAGTTTTGCATAATAAAAGGACATCAACTCTGCTGATGCATTGATTAAATAGTCCTATGAGGTAAGAAAGGAATTAAGTTTATAGTCAGGTAGAAGTAACCATCACAATTTGGTTAATTTTAAGCATTTTATCAAATCCATATCCTGAAACATTTAACAACTACGTGATCAAAAGGATTATGTGTTAATGTAGATGAAAGTAATCTTACCTGATAGTGTGTCAAAAGCCTTCCTGATTCAACATGTCCCTCAGCCAGTCTTAACCTTTTGTCTAAGTTTTCAAGAATACTGACCTGTTTCTCTTGACCATCAAAAGCATCATTGCTTCCGCTGACAAACAACTCACTGTAATCCTCATCCAAGAATAATGGACTCATGGTGAGCTTTGATTTTTAAGGAAAGGTGCTATGAGAGTTTGTAATCTGTAATCTTCCATCTCAAAAATCCCATATGAAAGAAGAGCTTGTACATAATCTACAGTTGAACCTATTTTATCCACACACTCTAAAAGTACCCAACTTCTGTCATGAATATTTGATAAAAAAAATTGTACTGCCTCTTTTCCATAATCCGAATGCAGCGATTGTGATTTTAGCACTTCATCCTCATTAAGGCCATGCTTACTTGCAAAATGATGTGCAGCCTCGTATTTTTGACCATCAATTAGGATCCTATACATCTCAGGCATTGACTGCTCCAACAAAGATAGCAGTTTCCATCCTGACCCTTTGTTTTTGAGTTCAAAAGAAGTAGAGTGAGAATTCTTGGCCCCATCTTGTACATTGTCAAAGCTTACTTCGTGTAGTGACTGAAAAGAGTCTTCTGATTGATGAGGAAATATGCTCTCTAATACAAAAACCTGCCCTTGAGAACTAGGGTCTCTAGCAAGCAAGGGAGAGGAAAATCTGGGTATGTCCTCCAAAACATTCTTATCACTAGGGATCTTGATCAAATTAACAATACCATTACTTTTTGCAACCATAAGTTTACCCTTAGGCCACCATGCAACATCTATGATGCCATCTAGACTTACATTATTCCATCCTTCATCAGACATTTCCATACAATTGTCATCACTGAGTGAAATTTCACAAACAGAGTGTGCGTTTCCTTCTAGGGTTAATATATGTAATTTTCTTGTCAGATCCAACATTGCAAGATGACTGGCACAAGATGAGATGACAACTTTTGGAGCAGAGAATGGCCCTGAATACTTTTTTGGAAAGTTGAGAACACCTTTAAGCTCTGAATTAGAACAGATTAATTCTATATCTGATGTATTTGTAAGGCGCCAGACGGAGAGAGAGGAGAAACCTGAATAACAATAAATAAATAAATGACTCATGAAGAATGTCGAGAAAAATGGGTATTTAAATATATCAATATTCAGAAACAAAGCAGGTTTTTGACGAATATTGTTTGCATGTCAGTGTTCATGTAACAATAGATGAATAATACTGGTACCCAATCTTGGAATATGTACTCTACTCTCGAGATTACAATAATTAAGAGAACAAATTCTGATAAATATGAGAAATAAGCAATAGACAATTATTAATATGAAAAAATGTATTCCCATCAAAGAACTCACCTGCCTTAGTAGGCCCAGTAACAACTAGCATAGAAGACTCCGTGTGGAAACAAGAACAAGATATACCCAACGGATGTTGTCTCCTTAGTTTGAACTGTTGGGTTGACTTGCTGTTCAAAAGATTAAGTGCACTATTTTTCTCATTGATTGCAATCCACTGGAAGCTGCAATCTAATGTAATAGCCATGATACTATACCTGGAAAGAGCCGTATTCTTTGAGTTAGCTGATTGTAAAACATGGAGATTTAAAAACCGAAAATAGAAAAAATAGAAACTTAGCTTCTGATTTCATGTTTTAAAATTTAGACTCTTTAATACTGTCTTTAAGCACCACCATCAAAGAAACAATAAAAGAGTTACACAAATACCTATCATAGATCTTTGCTCTCCTATCCTCCCAAACGAACAATCCAACAATTGTTCCTGCTGCTTGTAAATGACAATTTGAAATCTTCTCCAACAAATATTCATTTGATTTGAGAAAATATATAGTATTTGAATGTTTGCTGGTATGTGGTCTGTCTTCTAAACGAATCGAGGGAGAAAAAAAAAAGAATCAAACCCCAATTCTAGAAAACCCCAATTCAACACTTGTACAATAAAACCTCCTTGCAATCTTTTCTGCTCAAGAATTGAATCAAGAAAGGAATCGAATGGAAGCTCACCCGTTTTGCAAAATCTCTGTGAGAATGCTGTCATCGACTTCTAGTAAGCTGAGATACTGGTGCACGCCAAAGAATCTGCCATACTTTATTGAGATGGATGAATTGGGTTCCAACCCCAACAACCCCTCTGCTCCTCCTGTAGCCATGCTAGTCCGTCCGACCTTGTTGGAAAATTAGGTTTAATTTTTGACATGAATGAACAAGTCTACTTCACATTTTCCTTGATGGCTTAACTTCCTTGCACGTGCGAGTTTGCTTGGCTGCCTGTGATTTTGGCGCCAAGATGGAATAGATTTTGAAGCACCCTTTTTGGGCTTATTATATCTTCTATCCAAAACAGCATTCAGCAAGGCAAAAATTCCCAGGGGCATACAACGTTTTAGGGATTTTCAAGGTTTTGGGAAGCTTCGACTAAACCCTTGGGAGAAATGTACCTTCGGTACAACCTCGTGTGGAAAAAACCTAGCTCAAAGTACCCCTCATTACTACTCCTTCATCTAATCAACAAAAGGCTTGGGTTGTGGTGCCTCAAACCTCTCCTATTCATCTTGGGGTGGTTACTTAGGTCTTGATGAATAATGTTGTGAGATGTAAAACAAAGCATCGTCCTATGGTGAAGAGTATGGGAGGTGGTGTAGTTCTCATGCTGGGGCATGAAGACGAAGATAAAACAGACAATGAAGAATTCATATTCATGGGATTTGAACAATACAACCAAAAAAGGAAGAAAGAAAACCCACTATGATCTTGTGAATGTGCACTTTCAATGGTTGGAGAACCATTGAAAGTGCACATTCACAAGATCATTGTCTTCTTGGTTCGGTTACAATAGTGGGTGAAACCTACACAATGTAGTTTTCTAATTAACATCTTCCACCTATAGTCTAGATCTTTTGTTGTCTTGACGAATGTAAAAAGGCCACAACATTGAAGGGATTATGTAGCTTGCTAGTTTTCAATTTATAACTTGGAAACGTGTTGGTGAAGGACACCCAAGACGAATGAAACAATTTGATAATCATTCTACAACAATAACACTATAGTGACTATTAATACATCATTGATAACCCATTAGCATATCTATCACTAACTAGCATTCATTGACATACAAGAAAACTCATACATTTTCAAGATTAAAACTCATAAAATATTGCTAAAGTAACCATTGCAAGTATTCAAATAGTAAATGGATAGAAAATTGGTTGTGCAAACTGTTAAGCTTAAAACTGGCAATGTCCAAGGATTTTGTGAGGGGGAATGGCCATAAAAGGTGAGTAAACTAGGCCAATTATGGGGCTTAACAATGATCACACATATAACTACAACCTAAAGGTGATCTATGGCTCCAAGAAAAACCATCATGGGAATTTAACCTTACTTATTGGCAAACAACTTCTCTCTTCACTAATGGATGCAACCCATTTGAACCTGTTCACTAATTGGTACTTGTGGGTCCCTTCCCTTTATTGTACAAGAACATTTAAAACTTGTACCAAAAGACCATAAACATGTTATTTTGAACGCCTTCGAGTTGCAATTATTCTTCAAAAAATGTTATGTCTAAGACCTTAAAGTTGCAAATTATTAGGCTTTGATGGATCCTTAACATGTACTTTCATGTATATAACACTAAAGGTCCAATCCCTAAATATTTAAATGCAAATATTGTGGCACTAATTTATAATTAAAAAATATTTGATTTATATATTTAAGTTTTAGTTTTCCATTTTAAATAATTAACCAATTAAGTGTATTTTTTTAAACGATTGATCAATTTATGCGCCGTCGCTTAAGCGACGCTTATGAGCCTAGCCGTCGCTTAAGTGACGCTTATGACCACAATTTAAAAAAAAAAATTAACTTTGTGATTTTTGGTAGGTTTAAAAGAAAAAATCCACGCGCCGTCGGAAGTAACCATCAGATTTTGGATCGAAATGTAGTAGTGACACCGTGTTGATGTATTTGTAACTTCGGAATGTATTCATCCGTATTTCTTATGTATTGTAACCTAATGTTTATTCCGGGATGTATTGTAATGTATTTGACTCATGTCATACCCCGATGTTTATTCTGGGAAGTTTCTATAATGAGAAAGTCATGTCAAGTCACTGTGGGTAACCCTCCTATTTGTCAAGGGTTAAAGTCCCCACAGTTTTGGGGCCCTTGGGTTGTTAGACTATCCTAGTGAAGTTGACCCTAGGTGAGTCATTTTAAGTCAAAGAAATAGTCCCCACCATTGTGTTACCCTCCTATTGGTTGGAGGAGGCAAAGTCCCCACAAGTGGTGGGGCACTAGGGTTATTAGACACTCCTAGAGATGTCGGCTCTAGTAAGTAATTGTTAAGTGAGGGCAACATGTTGGAGTAGGTTCCAATTGAACGAAAGAATATAAATATAGAGTGAGAGCCTCTCTATTTATCATACTCATACACACACACTCACTCATTGGGGCGCATGAGTGAGAGAGGAGAAGCTCTCTCAGTGTGAGAGAGAGAGACTGGTGCTGTCGAGAGATCACTTACTATTTTGGAGATTTTCTATTTTGGTGCTGATTCTATCTATGAGGAAGTTGCGGAGTTTTCACCATTTATGGTTTCCCCTAGGATGAACACCGTGTTCATTGTCCCTTGTGTTTGATTGCTGTGCTTGTTATTCTCTCAGTTAAAGATCCTAATGTTATGCTAGCTTAATGATAAAAATCTAACATGGTATCAGAGCTAACCTAAGAACAAGACATTGTGTAGCTGTAGAAGCTAGGGATTCTTACTTTTTGGGTCTCTCTCCACAATCCATTAATAAAATTATGCTAGGCTGACTCTCCATTGAAGGGCGCATCTTTATGTCGAGGCGGAATTCGATTCCAAGCATTTTCAGTTTTCGATGCGGAAATTAGGGCTTTCTACAGAAGAGGAATTTTTTAGTGAGCCCAGGCTTGGATTGTTCTCCTCATCAAAATCAAATTTTGGAGACCTGGATCAAGAAATTTGGTTGGGTTAAATTCTAGGAAAGTCAAACCCTAGTTTGACCCTGAGCTAGAAAAACCCTAAATACTAAAACTGCTAAGTTTGGTATATTCACTATATTCCGAAATTGGCGAAGGATCAGGAGATGAAAATTGCAGGGGCCGAAAAAACAATCATGATGTAAAATGTTTCCAAAAATCCACGTCATATTCACTATATTCTGGGAGATATGATCCCTCCAAGTTAGGGTTCTAGCCTCTTCCAGAATTCATCCCTAAACAGGACACCTAGGGAGAATTGCAATATCTTGGGATACAGAGGTCCAAATCGAATTCCTGAAGCTGTTCCAGACATGGAACGGAATGGAATTTGGGTGGTACGAATATAAGACTTAGAATATGAACCAATGACACGTGGCATGCCATACAACTTTGCTATTCTGAACAATCCTGTAACAGGTCACCTTGGGAAAAGGATCATAAATCCCAATTGGTGAAACCAATTCTGATGAAACCTATAGTTTTGGATCAGGTACTTGTGAGGTTACCTCAGTGAGAAATTTAATACATAGAGGAGCAGTGATTTCAGAGATATCACAAAAGCAGTGACAAGAATTTTTGCATAAGAAATTGGAAAACTAGGGCTTCCTGTTCCGGGAGCTTCTCTCCACTGTTTTCAGAAGAGGAGTACATTGGACAGATCCATTTGGAGAGATATATATGTCTATCCAATCAGATTTGAAATATTCTAAGTTTTGAAAATTAGGGTTTTTGTGACAAACCCTAGATCAGCCAGCTCTAGAATAAGGACAAACACCTCAAATCGGTACGATCTAATATTTTGCTATTTCCATTTGAGTTTCTCATTTCAAAGTGATCTATCAAATCAGCTTGATGATAAGCTTGGTGAAGTTGACAACTTCCAAGCATGGAATTATTTGATCTCTCTAAAGAAAATGAATTGGACACCTACATGAGTAGAGAGGTTCCAGTTCCAGACGGAGATGAGGCTAGAAGCCTTACACAAGAAGAACTTGGTTAAGGCCAAGAAGCTCATTGCTGATTCAGTCACGAATCAACTTGTACTACAAGTGTCTTCCTTAAAGACATCAGAGATGTTTGATTCCTTGACCAAGCTATTTGAAGGGAAGAACATACATCAGAAGATGACCTTAAGAAACCAGTTGGAGAATGTGAAGATCCAGAATGCAGAGACCATGTAGTCATAAGGGTATCTCAAATCAAAGAACAACTTGAAGCGGTAAAAGAAGAAGTGAAGAATGCAGAAGCAGTGATGGCCACCTTGAATGGCCTCCTAGGATCATGGGATTCATTCATTCAAGGAATGTGTGCCAGAAGGAAGTGATTACTTTCAGTAGACTCTGGGAAGAAGTATAAGCTTGAATCATAAGAAGAGAAGAGAAGATGGGAGAAATTGAATATCAAGCTCTCACCATCCAAAGAAGATCCCTCAAGCAATGACGAATATGAAGAACTCAACTCTTGAAGAATCTCTTATCCACCTTAGCATTTGGATAAGAAACGATGATATTATGAATGAAGAAGACGATGAAGTTGAAGGCTCAAGAAGGAGTCTACCCATGAAACAAATAAAGATAAGTATTCAATTGTCATTTCATGATATTATTTTGTTATACATTTGTTTATATTCAATTGAGGTATTATGCATGATAGGATGTTTGCATTAATGACAGTATACTTATAATATGCATGTGATGGGTAAGTATCTCATGGTGCTATAAAAATCTCCATTGCTACTTATCTAGAATGAAATGTAGAAATTCAGGCCAGCAGTAGATTAATTTTACCCACAACAATTATCAATTGATCATGCAAAATTGCTAACAATGGAGACTGAATATGGAGCTGTAACACAAAATTATATTAACTGAGTGTAAAATATCCAACCCTGTAATAAAATAGGCTTCTGAATAAATAGAATACATGAAGAAATCGAATGCATGAGGAAGCATCCAAATCTAGCATAAAGTAGGCTTACTATAATTAAGCAAATCCCCCATAGGTGTAAAAAGATGATCCCAAATCTGTCATGGAGCTCACGAATTGGAAAGGGTGCATAGGAAAGCTAAAGAGTGGTGGAATGGCAGCTCATACATGCTTTTTCATGGAGAAAAGAGTGGAGGATGAAGAGGACAAAAAACTAGTTCACCTCACCTAGTCTAGCTTTCCTATGTGCCTTAAAACACTGAAAAAGAAGGCAGTAAAGCAGAAAAAGCAGATAGGCGCCTAGGAGGCCAGGAATAAAGCAGATTTGATTCCTAAGGATTTTCCAAGTGCTACATGTGTCAGATATGGCAAGTTTGACCTCTATGGATAGGCAATTAGCAACTTGCACAAGGTGGGACACATGAACTAGGAAAATAAGACAAAAATAAATGAATTAATGTCTAAGTGGGTAAACTATGGGTTGATTATTCTAACACCCCCCCTTAAGCCTGAATTTATGAGTAATAAATCAAAAATATAGGGCCTAAGAACAAGGCTTAGTCACCCTTTTACATACTGCAAGTCCATACAACCAAGGAAAAAGGCAAAACCAACTTGGGAAAATCCTCCCTTAAACATGGACTGTAAAACAAAATTGTATAATCTTGTCCCCACTCATGCTTTTATAGCATGATCAGAAATCCCCAGTAGTGATTTAATATTACTGAAGGTATTCTCACAAAATTCTTTGGTTAAGATATTAGCTACTTGTTCTGAATATGAACATAAGAGTAGGTGAATGGTGCCATCATGCACAAGCTCTCTAATGTAGTGCATGTGAATCTCAATGTGTCTGGTTCTCTGCTTCTGAACTGGATCTTTGCAGATTCAAAGGGTACTCTGGTTATCACAGTATATGGTATTTGAGTACTCAGGTTTGAAACCACACTCTCCAAGTAAACCCTGCAACCATAAACACTGAGTTGCTGCATTAACAACTCCTCTGTACTTAGCTTCTGTAGATGAGAGTGCAATGGCACTCTGTTTCTTGCTTGACCAGCTGATTGGCACTTCTACAAGCATGAAAACATATCCTAAAGTGGAATTTCTATCTGTGCTATCACCTTCCCAACCACTGTCAGTAAATCCAATCAAATCAAGATCAGATTTTGCCTTATAGAGGATCCCATGTGTCCTTGTTCCCTGAACAAAGTTAAGGATCCTTTTGGCTGCTTTCCAATGGATCTCATGAGGCTGATCCATGAATATAGAAGCCACACTTACTGCATAACAAATATTAGGTCGAGTATGTGTCAGATACAATAAACATCCAATCAATTTCCTATACAGTGTATTGTTTACCATCGGTGGAGAATCATCTTCTTCCAGCTTCACTCCTGAAAGGAAAGGAGTTTTGCTTGCTTTGCAATCTTGCATTCTGAATTTGATCAGAAAATCCAAGGCATACTTTGACTGGCGCACCTTTATTCCAGCTTTGTATTGAGAGATCTCAAGCCCCAAAAATTGACTTAAGAGCCCCAAATCTGTCATGGAGAAGGCTTGGTTCATAGCTCCTTTTAAGGAAGCAATCTCAGCCTGTGAGCTTCCTGTAATGAGGAGGTCATCAACATATAACACAATGATCATTAATGAACCATTAACTAACTTCAAATAGACATTTGGATCTGATTTGCACCGAAAAAAATTCAGAGATAGCAAGAAGCTATCTATCTTGGCATACCAAGCCCTGGGGGCTTGCTTTAGCCCATACAATGACTTTCTCAACCTGCACACAAGAGAAGGTTTAGTAGAAAAAACTTGAGGATGCTGCATATATATATCCTCAGTGAGATCTCCATTCATGAAGGCTCACTTTACATCCATATGATGTACCTCTCATTGCCTTGAGGCTGCAATGGCTAGAGCTAGCCTGATGGAATCCATCTTTGCCACTGGGGAAAAGGTCTCATTGTAATCGATGCCATGAACCTGTGAGTAGAATTTAGCTACCAATATAGAATTTTACTTCAGTGGTGAACCATCAGCAGGAAATTTGGTCTTATAGACCCACTTACACTGGACTAACTTTCTTCCTGGAGGAAGATCCACTAGCTCCCATGTGTTGCTCTTCTGGAGTGAGCTGAACTCCTCCTTCATGGATGTTTGCCATCTTGAATCTCCTGCTGCTTCTTCATATGTTTTAGGATCATAATCCACCATCAAATAGCATTTTTTAGCAAACATAGGATCCTTCATGCACAGACCACTCTCAAATTGAGATCTAGTCCTCCTTGGGTCATTGGGATCCCCAGCTGGCTCTCCTGCTACATGTAGTGTCTTGGCTGCCCATTTAGGCCTTGTGGGGATGTTTGGGTCTGCAATAAAATGATCTCCATTATAAAAATCAGAATCAGCATGTTCAACAAACTCTTTACTTACTTATTGAGGTTCAAGTGGTGAAGAGGCTTCACCAACTTCCACTGCTGCAAGGGGTTCTTCTTCAAACTGAACACACCTTTCAATGAAGGATTTATTTGTGCTCAATTTTATCAACTTGTACCCTTTTGAATCTTCAGAGTATCCCACAAAAGGACACTCTTGGCTTTGGGGCTGCAAATCCTTCCTCTTCTCTGTTGGGATTCTAGTCCAAACCTTTGAGCCAAAAATCCTGAAATGGGTCACATCTGGCTTGTGCCCACTCCATGCTTCGAAGGGAGTTATGCCATCAAGATGTTTGTGAGGCACCCTATTTTGGATATAGGCTGCACAATTGATAGCTTCGGCCCAGTACTTTGGTGGCAAAGTTTTGGCCTCCATCATGCATGTTGCCATCTCCTTCAGTGATCTGTTCTTCCTCTCAGCAACACCATTTTGCTGTGGTGTGTAAGGGATAGAATGTTGCATCTGAATACCTACATCTGCACAATAGTTAATAAACTCAGACTTAACATACTCACCACCATTATCAGATCTGAGGACCTTGAGTTTCCTTCCAGACCGGTTTTCAACCAAAGCCTTAAAGACTTTGAATAGGCCAAAAACTTCAGACTTGTGTTTTATGAAGTGAACCCAACAATACCTGGAAAAATCATCAATAAAGGTCAATGCATATTTGGCCTGACTCATGGAAATATGAGGGAATGGGCCAGCAACATCACTGTGAATCAGCTCGAGGGGTGCAGAGGTTCTCTCATGACTAGCTTTCTCAAATTTGTGCTCTGGGTGTTTTCCTAGGATACAACCTTGGCAGACTCCTTTGGAAAATTTTATCTTTGCGAGCCCTATGACCATTTCTTTCTCACTAAGATCAGACATATACTTGTGATTTAGATGGCCAAATCTTTCATGCCATAGCTTGCTAGCTTCATTAGCATGGATAAGAAGAGCAGAGGGGTTTGAGTAAGGTAGGAAGTGTGAGAACATGTATACCTTTTGAGCATGATTTGCAACTCCTTTTGCAATGAATCTACCACTTGAGATATCTGTGATCTCAACTTCATCGGGGGAGAATATGAATTTCTTAGGAGACCCACTGTGGGTCATCTAGTACACTGATAGGAGGTTGGAGGTGAGACCAGGGACATACAACACATTGTTGAACTGACCATGATCAAGATCTATCCTTCCTTTGCCTAAACTTTCAGTGAGAGAGTCATCTCCCAGTACAATAGATGGTCCTTTTGACTTGTCCAATGAGGAGAAGGCCTCCTTAGTCGAAACCATGTGTCTTGAAGCTCCAGAATCAATGATAAAACTGGGTGAGCTTGATGTGCCAGCAACCAATGCATGAACTCTCTCTCTGTCATCTAAACTTGATCCTCCTTCTCTCTTCTTTGAGCTTTCTGGAAGGGAGATGCCATTCTTCTCCAGGAGTTGGGTCAGCATATCAATCTGCTTTTTCATACAAGAACTTTCAGTGTGATTGCCCTTATTACTGTATGAGCACTTATTCATTTCACCTTTGTTTTTCTTCTTCTAGGTATTTTTATTGGGACCTTGTTGATCCTCTGGAGAGTGTTTCTTGTCTCTCTTTTGCTCAGGTGGCTTTTTAGCTTTCTTTTTTATTTTTGAATCCACCCTCGAATATTCAGCAATCAAAGCTTGATCTTTGGATGGTTTGATGGTGCCCATCATCACCAGCTTGTCTTGTTCTTGTGTGAGATTCCATGAAATCTGCAAGGCTAGGCATCTTCCAGGTTCGAGCTGTGAGTTTTGTGGCATAGAAGGTCAAAAAAAAGACTGAGTAGTCAGGTCCTAGCTTCGAGAGGATGGCCAATACGAGCTGATCATCTTTCTTTTCGATACCACACTGCTTGAGCTGCAAAACTAGTGCTTTGAACTTGGAGAAATATAGCTGCAGGGATTCAAAGCTACTAGGACTCAGATAAATCAGCTCATTCTCGATCTGATGTCCCCTCATCTCATCTGTCTTTCCCAAAAGATCAGAAATATTCTCCCATACTTGATCCGGTGATGTTAATCCATCGAGATGGAAAAGGAGGTCTCGGGAAATACTGAGACATAGGAGGCCATAGGCCTCATCTCTCCGATTGTGCCATTTGATCTTCTATGCAGCAGCATTGGGCTCTAATTCTATAGCCATAGTCACCCTGTAGAGGCCTTTCACTCTCAACAAGATCTCCATCTCTGCTTTCCATTCAAAATAGTTGAAGGGAGTCAAGATAGTTTTCTGTGAATCCATAGCTTTAGAAAATCTGTCCCGGCTGTCAGTAGAAGGCTCCCAGTCTTGATGTCGAACCTGCAAAACAATTTTTGAAGGAGAGTAACAACCTACAATGGCTTTGATACCATGTATAAATTCAGGCCAGCAGTAGATTAATTTTACCCACAACAATTATCAATTGATCATGCAAAATTGCTAACAATGGAGACTGAATATGGAGCTGTAACACAAAATTATATTAACTGAGTGTACAATAGCCAACATTGTAATAACATAGGCTGCTGAATAAATAGAATACATGAAGAAATCAAATGCATGAGGAAGCATCCAAATCTAGCATAAAGCAGGCTTACTATAATTAAGCAAATCCCCCATAGGTGTAAAAAGCTGATCCCAAATCTGTCATGGAGCTCATGAATTGGCAAGGGCGCATGGGCAAGCTAAAGAGTGGTGGAATGGAAGCTCATACATGCTTTTGCATGGAGAAAAGAGTGGAGGATGAAGAGGACAAAAAACTAGTTCACCTCACCTAGTCTAGCTTTCCTATGTGCCTTAAAACACTGAAAAAGCAGGCAGTAAAGCAGAAAAAGAAGATAGGCACCTAGGAGGCCAGGAATAAAGCAGATTTGATTCCTAAGGCTTTCCCAAGCCCTACATGTGTCAGATATGGCAAGTTTGACCTCTATGGATAGGCAATTAGCAACTTGCACAAGGTGGGACACATGAACTAGGCAAATAAGACAAAAATAAATGAATTAATGTCTAAGTGGGTAAACTATGGGTTGATTATTCTAACATGAAACCTCTTTGCTGACATATTGGATTAGTGTACAATCTCAATGTCGTCCCGATAGATATGGAAGGCATCTAGAAAAGTTTTCGTGAGATATGGATGAATGTTGTATTGGCTAAAGTAGTTGCATGATCATATATTTATGCACAAGAATTTGCCAGTTTGAATATTCCTTATGAAATATTTCTAACCATATAAATGCATTTGACTTGTAGGAAAGATCGCATACCTAATCGGCTACAAGCAAAGAAGAATGAGACTTGTTCCGAAGAACAAGTGACGACATTTCAAAATGAAAAATAATATGACGAATGCAGCGACATCATTGATGCAGAACCTTCCAAGAACAAAGGGAATATCAGTTCAGGAAGAATGATGTCTAGGATGCAGTATTGATACATGAAGGGAAGTTTGTAGTTCCATCATGTAGTATATGGAAACATTGTGGGATACAAGGCAAGATTCGTAGCATGAGGCTTCTCATGAAAAGAAGTTATAGACTATGAAGAGACATTTGCAGCCATTGCAGGTGAAGACACATGACAGGCATAATCATGTGTGCAAATGAAAGAAGGCCTTGTACGTGCTCAAAAAACACCCATGGGATAAAACCTACATAAGGAGCTTGATGAAGATCTGAACCTTTGCTACAAGGTGGATAAAGGATGAGAAGCTCACAGATGGGTGCAAGAGGAACTTGTCACTCCAGTACAGAATGTTTCAGTGCATAGAGTACGGAAGACAGAGGAAGCATGATGCTTCAGAGGGAGTGACTGCAGAAGATCCTGAGGTTCGACACGGCACGATAGGACGGATAGATTATTGGTGACTCTAGGATTTACTGAGAGTAAAATGGATTCCAACCTTTGCTTCAAGGTTGAAGGCAGAAGACCAGTAATGCTCCTGTTATGTGTCGATGCACTATGTTCTAGGAATGGAGGTGTGGACAAGGGAAGTATGCAGTAAACATCCTGAAGAGGTTCAGGATGATGACTGTAAGGCCATGACCACACCTATGGCATCGAACTTGAAGCTATTGAGTGTTGCTTCATCAGAGTCGGTTGATGCTACGATGTATCGTCAGATGATTTGTTCCTTGATGTACCTGACGGATATGAGACCAGATACTTGCTTTGTTGTGAACACATTGAGACATGTTCACTTAATGGCTGCAAGTATGATACGAATCAGAAGATTAACCTGGAAGGTTATACAGATTCAGATTGGGTAGTTCCATGTGTGATCTCTTGGTTGGCAGGATAGAGTCCTGCATGGCGCTGAGTATAGCCAAGGAAAAAGATGTTGCCACTTGTGATTTGGGAGGTAGTATGTTTCTTTTGAAAACTACCATTTGATTTGATTGATTTGACTTGCATTTTTGGTATGATGCAGAGAGGAGTAGTGAAGCTCCAATTTGTGATATAGGTCGAGATCTATCGAAAGAGGGAGTTCTAGCATAGCTGGGAGACAGGTTGTCTGAGCATAAATCTTGGCAAAGCTCATAGGTTTCTTAGACGTAAACGGTCCTGTAGGTTGTCCTCGGATGTAATTGGTCCTGGTGAAGCTTGTGGGTTATCTTTGGATGTAATAAGCCCTGATGTGATTCTATGCTAGAAATGGCTAGAGTGAAGTTTAAGTACTTCAGGGAGAAGCTTGGTGTTCTCCAGATCGAGGTTCCTCCCAAGAGGAAGTGACGTGTCAGTGTTGTTCCCTTCTAACATGGTGAGAGGATTGGTTCCTTCCATGGTCAGATGTAAGTGCTGTGCCATCCCGACATGGTGAGAGGATTGGTTCCTTCCATGGTCAGATGTAAGTGCTGTGCCATTTCGACATGGTGAGAGGATTGGTTCCTTCCATGGTTGGATGTAAGAGCTATGACATGGTGAGATGATTGGTTCCTTCCATTGTCAAGTATATGTGGATGGCACATCCAGCATGAAAAAATCATAGCTCTGTGAAGATACATCTAGTATGAAGAAGGACTAGCTTTGTGTAGATGACACATCCAACATGAAAAAGGGTTGGCTCTGTGGAGGCTCATCTAGTATGAAAAAGGACTAGCTCTGAGTAGTTGCCACATCTGGTATGAAAAAAGGACCAGCTCTGTGATGCCTCATCTGGTATGAAAAAGGACCAGCTCTGTGATGCCCTACCTAGTATGAAAAAGGACTAGCTCTGGGAAGGCTCATCTAGTATGAAAAAGGACTAGCTCTGAGTAGCTGCCACATCTAGTATGAAAAAGGACTAGCTCTGTGATGCCTCATTTGGTATGAAAAAGGACCAACTCTGTGATGCCCTACCTAGTATGAAAAAGGACTAGCTCTGGGAAGGCTCATCTAGTATGAAAAAGGACTAGCTCTGAGTAGCTGCCTCATCTAGTATGAAAAAGGACTAGCTCTGAGATGATACATCCAGTATGAAAAAGGACTAGCTCTGTAGAGGTTTCTATGACGAGAAGAATCAATAGATAGCACCTATGATGATGCCCAGTGATGATCCAGATCGAATGATGATGATCCAGATCCAGTGATGATGATCCAACACTGATGATCCAGATCCAGTGATGATGCCCAGAGATGATCTAGATCAAGTGATGATCCATATCCAATAATGATGTCCAGTGATGATCCAAATAGAGTGATGATCTAGATCCAGTGATGATGATGATCCAGATTGAGTGACGATCGAGATCCAGATGAATATGACTTGAAGATGAAGATGACGAGAACTCAATGATGATCCAGATGATATAGAGAAGAAGAATTGTGCTGATAAATTGTGTCGAGAGAATACCTTCCTAGTTAAGAGGGAGTGTTGATGTATTTGTAACTTTAGAATGTATTCATCCGTATTTCTTATGTATTGTAACCTGATGTTTATTCTGGGATGTATTGTAATGTATTTGACTCATGTCATACCCCGATGTTTATTCTGGGAAGTTTCTATAATGAGAAAGTCATGTCAAGTCATTGTGGGTAACCCTCCTATTGGTCAAGGGTTAAAGTCCCCACAGTTGTGGGGCCCTTGGGTTATTAGACTATCCTAGTGAAGTTGACCCTAGGTGAGTCATTGTAAGTTGGGTCAATATTCCCCACCATTGTGTTACCCTCCTATTGGTCGGAGGAGGCAAAGTCCCCACAAGTGGTGGGGCACTAGGGTTATTAGACACTCCTAGAGATGTTGGCTCTAGTAAGTAATTGTTAAGTGAGGCCGACATGTTGGAGTAGGTTCCAAGTGAATGGAATAATATAAATAGAGAGTGAGAGCCTCTCTATTTATCATACTCATACACACACACTCACTCATTGGGGCGCATGAGTGAGAGAGGAGAAGCTCTCTCAGTGTGTGAGAGAGAGACTACTGCTATCGGGAGATCACTTACTGTTTTGGGGATTTTCTATTTTGGAGCTGATTCTATCTCTGAGCAAGTTGCGAGGTTTTCACCATTTATGGTTTCCCCGAGGATAAATACTGTGTTCATTGTCCCTCGTGTTTGATTGTTGTGCTTGTTATTCTCTCAGTTAAAGATCCTGATATTATGCTAGATTAATGATAAAAATCTAACACACCCAGCATAGTCAATCAAGAAAGCTTGATCAACAAGTTATTTACTTGGGGTATTAAGTGGTAAGCCTTGGATTCTGGTGCAGTGCTGGATTTTTGAGCTATTGCTCAAATTTCATGCAGAAATCTATCAAAAAGCTTGTTTTTGAGAGATAGAGATTCGTCCCGCCGTAAGCTCTGATACCATATTAATATTGTATATTGATCTAGGAAAAAAGCATCAATCTCATCAAAGATTAATCAACAAATAACTCATGAAATGGTGTAATCAGTCTACAGGAATAGTAGTCGCTCTGTATTCACATAAAGAATGAATGATTACAATTACAATGTCATGCTACAGGCATGAATGAATGAGAAATTTGAATCCTCAAGGAGGTCATTCGAATTGAATGAGTGAGTCTAGCTTAACTGACTGTAAGCCATAGTCCACACTCAGTTAACCACTGATCAAAACCCTAATTGGCTGAACTGAACCCTAACTAAAGCCGGAGTGAAATAAATGACTGAGTCTCAACTGAAAGAGATCAGATACATGTCATAGCAAGCCAACCATCAAGTGCTAGCACTTCAATGACTCCAATGAACCCCAATGATGTTAACTGAAGTTGAACTGAACATCAGAAGTTGGTGGAAGCACCCCTGTTGACTCCAGTTCATTAATTAATCATTAAATAATCAATTAAATGAAAGGAGGTGCCTTCACTGACTTGTTTAATTGATTGTAACCACCATTTAGCAATTAAGTGTGTAGTGAGAATTTATCCTCACTACAGGGGTAAGAATGGCTCCCTTGTGCCTATAGGGCACAAGGGTGGGTTCCTACACTTAGAAAACAGTAAAAAACAGAAGTAAAAATGACTGAAACAGAGCTACGAATTGAAACTTAAGCTAAGCTACACTAGAACAAGTAAATGGTCGCTATGGTAAACTACATCTAAGATCAAATAATAGAAAGAAATATGGAGATGCAGCCCTTGTGAACCCCTCTATGAACAGTGGGTTAGGGTTCCGCCTTCGAAACCTACAAAACAAACCTATACCACTATGAAGACAACCTGCAAATGATGTTAATGGAAAACGTGCAACTAGAAATATTGGTTAGAAAAAAAGAAGAAGTAAATAAACATGCATGAAAAGAAGCTATACCTCACTTGGGTGGAAATGCGCCACCTAGCCCTAGCTCATGGGAGCACCTCTCTCTTGGTTGGGGAGTAATGGCTTGGAGAAATGGAGATGGAAGAGAGGGAGAGTGGGTGGTTTGAGAGCAAGAGGTCTAAAAGCATCCATGGGTAGCATAACAATATGCAAATGAGGAGTGTTTTGAGAGTGACCTCCCACCCTCCTTATATAGTTTTTCCAAGGGGTTTTAGGGTTTTAAGCCCTTGGTCAAGGATTTAGCTCCTTTTTTGGGCATTTAGCCCCTTCCACCCTAACTTTAGCCCCTTTCAGGGTTTTAGCCACTTTTTTAGGGATTTAGCTCCTGGGGTCTCTTTTGGGCTCTTTTTTGGGGTTTTTAGCCCTTTTCTTCATCCTTGGGCTCTTTTGGAGGTGTGGGGGTCAAATGGAAGGTCATGGAAGGTCTTATGGAGTGAAATGAGTGTTGTGGGATCGTGTCCTTGGGTGGTGTAGGCCATTCATAGCTGTGTGGGGGATTTTTGGGTTAACAGATTGCCCCCTGATGTGTGAGGGCATGAGCTCAACGTATGGCCAATGGACATCATAGGATTTGTTGTTGAGAGGTGGCGCTTTCAGGGCTGGGGCATGGTGGCTTTTTGTTTTGTATTAATTTGGTTGCCATCAATGGGTGAGATACAAAAAATATGTGACATGTATATGGACGAGTCAGGAATTCCCATGCTCGTGACAATGTCAACAGAATCATTTGATCTATGATCTAAAATACAAGAGCCGATCATATACAACTGATGTTACAATGCTGGTTGCCTCTCATGTGAGGTTGAATACAATGCTGATCTGGTATATTGGACCCATGGCATTCTCATGGACTGTTACATCTTCATGATTGACGGTCAGCTGGATCTGGTACATAGCTATATGGACTCGCTAATTGAGATTCAGAGTCTCTGTGGTACAAGTATGTTGTATCAATCATAAAGATACATCGAAGCACTGCTGGGGATTTTGATCACTGTCTCCAACGCAACCTGGAAATCACAAGGGACATAACCTGTTTAGGTCCCTTGAGTGGACTCACCAATGTGCTAGAGTCGGGTGACATCTGGGGTCTTCAACCAAGTATTGTGTGGAACAAACCTTGTACAAATCTCAACGGTGCAATGATGGAGTTGAAGTCGAGCACGTGAGAAACAACCATCCCGAGAGGCACTAAGGACTCCTCTCAAGTGGTCCAAGGAACTCATCAACGATGTTAATGAAACCAAGGTATTGGGACCTCTGGGTCTATCCTATGGAATATGTGTGTTGGCCTCGACAGAGGGAGACCTACCCCTAGTCAAGGAAATGATGTTTCCTTGACCAGGAGCATGAGGGATAATCGAAAGGTGTGAAGCAATCTACGCACTGACTCACTGAATTGGGGGGGGAGGGGAGGGAAGGGAAAAAACTGAACAGGGGCAGGGGGGGAGTGGGAGACTCAAAATTCCTTTGTTCAGAGTATGATGGCAGGGCGGACTAGGTAGCAAATGAAACTTAACTCAAGGGAATCAGATCATAGCTGTAATACTAGGAATGTCGCTGCAGATGGGAAATACTTGGAGGAGGTGGACACTTTTTATACTGATGGGATCCAAGGAAGACACATTGCAAATTACTCTGAACAAAGGCAACCCAATGTTGGAATGCTACCAAACTGTCAGGTGGTGTCTAGGAACACCGTTGTGGTACGATCTCGTGGATTTTTGGTGAGCCCGAGAGGGTAAGTGCTTGATGGTTCTTTCAATTTTAGAGAGTTTGAAAACATGAAGAAGAATCTAGCGGGGGCTCTTTTTCGTTGGAAGTCTACTGTGCCCAAAAAGGGATAAAAGTATACATAGGAGAGCTTGCCCATCCTAGAGGGGATGGGAGACTTCTTTACCGTTGGTAGTCCAATCAGGCCGGAAAAGGTTAAACCTATACTAACTGGATGATCACTCAAATAATTTTACAAGCATGAATGAAACCAAGTTTGCTCGGCGATCTTTTCTTGTTGAGACGGCTAGAAAAGAGCTTAATGAAAACTGGTGGTGAGCTTTTTCGTCTAGTGCGGCCCCTCTACCCGAGAAAGCACAAAAGTATGCAAAGGGGAATGGTCTTGGCTTGAGTGTGCCAAGGAGGTCCTTTTCATGAAACAGTCTACATGGTCCGCAAAAGGAGGTAAATGAGACGATGTAGATGCCCTTTCCTATACTTTAGCGAGTGGGAAAGGAAGTAGCTACGCTCGACGATCTTTTCATTGTTTTAAGGAGTCAGAAAAGAGCTTAAACGAAACTCCAATGTGGTCAACCGACTATGGTGGCATGGGTGGTACCCCCTATCAGGACGGTGGCCAGAGGTCCAAAGGTTATCCGTGTAGTAAGGATGGAGCAGAAGGCTCTCAAACATGCCAATACATGCGTGGGATAGATCGCGATAGAGGCCTATGAGACGGTGCAACAGAGGCATGCAAACCGAGGTGGCTCTTGGACAGAGCTCATGAGAGTGTGTGTGTGTGTTAATGTGGATGGACTTGACCACATGCGATGTAAGTACAAGTCTGGAGGCATTTATATTCCAAATAAGTGCAAGAAAAGAAATCATTTTGTGGACAGTGGTCCAGAGGTTTGCGTAAGGTGCAGTAAATAGAAAAGACAATCTATGTTAACAATACAAAAAATAAAAGCTAAAATTACATTTCTTAATGGGTGGCGGCCCAAGGACGCTTCTATGTCAAATACATGGAAAGAAAAACAAAGGGTTTTGGTTGACGATGGTCCAGATATCCGTGTAAGGTGCAGTGAGAAAGACAATTATAAATACAAAAAGTAAACTATGGTACAATCCTTAACGGGTGGCAGCCCGATCGCTCGCCTAAGTTATGACTGGGCAATGTGATACGAGTACTGCTCCGTAGACACTCATATTGTCATGTCATGGCTCGTGAGTCAAGGTGACTTGTGGGAAATGGTCCTGAAATTGACTGTTTAAACATGAGACAATGGTCTCATAACTAGATAGAGGGCGGAATTCTGAAACCAATGGCATGAACGGTGTCTCAAACGGAGTCTGTATGGTCCTGTTATGTTGATAGGAAGAAATCAGGGCAAATGGAGCCTATAAAAGGGGAGGGTCCACATGGTGAAGTGTCATTGTCACTATTCATTATGGAGTTGGAGAGGTGGGCCCTAATTATTCATTTCCTGATTTCTCTTGATCCGATCGACGGTTTTGCGAGCCATGACTTGTAGGTAAAATCTCTCATTGAACCTCTTCATTTTGATGCATTTTTTACTAGATTTGACCACTTGGAGGCCCCCCATGAACTGTTTGGGGTTTCAAATGCGCTAGGTCGTTCATTTCGAAGGAAAAGGTGCACCCTAGGTGCACCTGTTGGGCCATTATGAGCACCCTGGGCACACCTTTTGCTTAATTAAGTGCGCCTTGGCCCTCTTTGGGTGGTTTTTTGATGGCGGGGAGGTCCGACATCAGGGTTTTTGCCTTGTGCAGGATGGTGGAGATCAAATGGAGAGAGAGAGACTGCAAGCGAATCAGAGATGCATCATTATGAGACGGAGGTGTTAGAGATACACTGGCCCGCTGTGAGTTACTAAAGTTCATGTGGATTGCGCTCATGCGGAGCTTGGGTTTGCTGATGCAAACTCTGATCATTTTTTGGGATGTTACTGAGGAGGTGTTCCTCTTCCAGGGACATCGTATTGAGATTACGTTGGAGGATGTGTACTTCATTACTGGGCTCCCAATATTGGGATTAGTTGGTGACTTGGCTCCTGTATTGTCTTGGGGGGAGACATTAGAGTATTTATGCGAGCGACACTATTACACTACGGCATATGTACGTGGTTCCTACATCCTAATGTGTGACATTGAGGAGTTGTCCACACGGGTGGTGGGGAATTTACTACAATGCATCTTGGATTCCATGGGGAGCCACAAGATTTTTGGTGGTCAGCTGCAGTTAGTCGAGCGTGCCATTCGTGGCACATATTATGCATGGGGCTAGATGTACTTACAGGTTGTTCGGCGTCAGTTGAATAGGTCGAAGACTACTGGTGCTGGTTTTTGCTTTGGTTCCTTTCTATGTGCTTTCTTCTTTGAGAAAGTACCTACATTTCGTCCTCATAGGACTATGGAGGACAGTGGTCCGCGGGAGCCGAGGATGTATAGGTTGTTCCAGATGATGATTCGCGAGGGTGGCGATAGAGTGGGATGATTCTTCATGGAGGAGTTGTTGGAGCAGTGGCTCCAGTTGCCTATGGTGATCGAGGAGTAACCATATGCAGGTATGGAATTCCAGAGAGATCTAGAGATGCCCCAACCTCCTGGTTAGGCTTGGGGACCAGCTGGTATGTATGCTTGATGTTTTTTATGTTCATATTTGTGCATAGTATAGTTGAGTTGGTTAGTAATTTTCATGTTGATGTATGTGGACTGATGGTGTCCTTGGTTGTGTGTCTAGATGTTGGTCCTCTCCCGGCCCCCTGGGCATCAGAGGCAGGTTATTACCGTACCTCCTGTGGCAGCTTCTATGGAGGCCCCTTCAGGGAACTCTCGTAGGCGACAGTGGGATATGGATGGGCCGGTGCCATACATGGAGGAGGTGGCTATTGGAGTGTCAGATTTTGGATGGTAGCACCTGAATACCAACTTTATTGCTACTGTTCACAATCTTCCTCCTGAGCTAACGGGCATGATGAGGAAGATGGCAATGGCATGCGAGCACTTTCACCAGACAGCGAGAGGTGGTGTTCTTGCATTGGATTCGTCTTCTTTGGAATATGATGAGTCTGAGTCAGATGATGGGTCTGAATCGGATTGGTAGCCTTGTGGGGTTGACCCTTAGTGCATAGGTGCCCTTAGGGGTTTTTTTGTCGCTTATGTATATCCTATTGAGAAAGCATATGTGGCTTCTCTCTTTTTGTATTGGACATATTCTGGACATGCGACTTATGGATTTATATCTATATATCTATATATATATATATATATATATTTTTACGCATGTGGATGCGATTTTATGGTTTTATTATGTGAGTCTTTTTGTTATGTTGTGGAATGCGAATGTCTATGTGATGTATTATTACACTGTGTGTGTATTTCTAGACATGGTTATGCATTATGTTGTGCTTGTATGTTTCCTATATGTTGTTGTGGATGTGACAATTTAGAATATCATTAGCCATTTGATCTGCGATACTATTGAGGTTCCTGGGAACATGTGTGAATGTGATGGATTCAAATGTTCTGACCATGTGTTTAGTGCACAGGTACTTTCTAAAGAGGCAGGGATCGCGAACTCGGTAAAGGTTGTTCAGTTGAGAGACAAGGAACTGAGATTCTAAGAAGACATCAAGATGGTGAATTCCTAATTGTAGAGCGGTAGCCAAGAGGCCATTGACACCATCATATTCCACCTGGTTGTTGGTCACAGTGCCCACGCATATTCCATCGATGTGGATCAACTCGTGCGATGGGGAGTATATTACCCATGAAGCCGAGGTGAGGTTCGGGTACCATCTGTGAATCCCATATAGTGATCTGAGGAATGCTCCATCTAAAGCAATAAGAGGAAACGATACATAAAACTGAATCGGGGAAAAATGTGTAAAACAAAAAATGAAAAGACTATAATACAATTAAGAATGTTGTCACTCAAAGGGGTGGCATTAGGGGGAAAGTCGTTTGGACTTTCCCAGGATCAGCGGTCATTCCTTTTTGTGACACGATGAATCCTTGGAGACAGCCTGTGGGGACACGAAAAACACACTTGAATGGGTTCAAGTGGATCCTATACTGGCGACATCACATTAAGACTTGTTGCAAGTCGTCTATGTGTTGTGTGTGGCTTTACGACTGCGCGATGAGGTTGTAGAAACATACCAACATGATGTGAGTAAGATGGTGGAAGCAGTGAGTCATGGCGCGCTGGAAAGTGGCTCCAGCATTTTTGAGGCCAAGGGCATGACTCGGTAGGAGAAGGTGCCCCATGGAGTTGTGAATGTCGTTTTGCAATGGTCTTCTTTCTGGATTTGGATCTAGTTGTATCCAGAAAAACTGTCCATGAAGGAGAAGGCCTCATGTCCAGTGCATGCATCGATGATCTGGTCGATGAACAGTGTGGGGAAGTTGTCTTTGAGACATGCCCCATTGAGATCGTGGAAGTCTGTGCAAACACAAATGGTACCCTGTTTTTTATTCATGGGAACAGGATTAGAAACCCAAGTTGTGTATGCAATGGGATAAATGAAGCTGGCTGTGTGCAGCTTCTCTATCTTGGCTTTCACCGCAACCACTTTGGATCAATGGATGGGCCGTTGCTTTTGGTAGACGGGTTCCACATTAGGCCATGTGTCGATGTGGTGTTCCACGATGGATGGATCTAAGCCGTGCATTTCAGTGTATGACTAGGTGAAGATGTAGCGGAATTCTTGGAAGAGAGCAGTGTAGGAATCGACCTCTTCCGGGGAGCAAGATGCCCCCAGCATGATTTCTTCAACGATCTCAGAGTTGGTTGAGATTTTGATTTTAATTGTTGGTCAAATGTTCGCCATGTTCCCTTCTTCGAAGGCATATGGTGTTGGGATTGGGTTCTTGAACCAGTCAACTTTCCCATGGATGAAATCTTTGGTCTCCATGGAAAATTGGTCGGATTGCGACATAAGCTCTTCCAAGAGGAAGAACGAGCGATGATTCATGTCGTCGCAAGGGTATTCCGGGGAGGTCAGAGCTTCAAGGTTCTCCTCATCGTTGTTGAAGCAACGAAGTGATAGGTCTAATGAACTGTCGTTGGAGATGGGAATGAGCTGGTCGGGGGAACTAGGGATCATGTAAATGGACATGGTGTCGGACGAAGGAGGTGGTGGTGGGTGAAATTCTTTGATCAAGGTGATCTTAGACTCAAGGGAATGGTGATGGAGTTTAGCAAGAGCCATTCAAAATTCACGGAGGTCTTGGCAATGGTGGGAGTAATGTCCATACAAGCCACAAAGGGCGCAAGCATGGTTTGTCCTTAATGCGTTGTTATTTACTACTGGTGCGGTTGGGAGTTCAACCACGGGGATGTTTTCATTTGTATCCATGGAATCCAGATGCACACAGATCACTGGGATTTCAGGGCAATATTGAGTTGGATGGCCCTGTTGTTCACAGACGGCACAAGGTGGGACTAGCCGTGGTTCTGCAGTGGCTTTGGTGTTCTTCCCCCTTTCCCTTTTGGGTTTGGGCGGTGCAGGTGTGGGTGTGGCGATTGGCTTATGAGGACTGGGTGGGGGGCGAGACTCAACCGCAATCGTTTGCACCGGAGTTAACACAACCTGGGGCATTGCTGGTTGAGCTGGTGGATCTAGATACCACACCGGGATCCCAATTGTAAGGTTGGGTAGGCTTAAGGTGGTCATGACCGGCTTGCTCATAACACCAGGTGGGGGAAAGAGGAAGGGTATTGTATGGACCAGAGATGAGCCCACATAACTCCCAGCTAGTTGCATGTGGGGGTGAGGTTGTGGTTGCGGCTGCACGTAATGCTACTGCTGTGGGTGATGCTGCGACTGTTGTTGGCGTTGCAACTGCAGATGATGTTGTGGTTATGGTTGGGGCTGCGGCTATGGTTGCTGTTTGGGTGCAGCGGTGCTTGATGAGACCATGCACAATTCCATAGTTTTCTTTTGTGTCAGTGGTGGTGACACCAACGGGAAATGAGCCGTCATGGTGGGATCGATAAACAACCCAGGGCCCACATTCAATGTTGGGGAAGCTGGTGTGTTTTCAACCACAGTGTTGGTTACAGGGATGACGTTCGCGTGTGTAGTCGCCCCTTGCGGCTCAGTGGTGGTGATGGTAGGGATAACATTGGCAGGCACTGTTAACCCTGTAGATCATGGTAGGTGAGTTGGTCAACTGTCACAATCTTCCCTTCGCGGGGGAACATCATGAGGCAGAAGACAATTGACGCAACTTCTCACATGGCGTACATGTAACTCCTCCCAAGGAGAAGGTTGTAATCTAGTTGAGCATTGACGACCTCAATGTCAATCGTGACTATCTTCTTGACTAACTCGATGGGGACATGAGGGAGGATTCCTTGGGCTTTAGTGGGGTGTCCATCATAAGCCTGCAGAGTCATGGAAGATGGTTGCAGAATTGGTGATCCAATCTTCTTCCAAACAGAGGTAGACATGACACAAGTGGATGCCCCCTCATCCACTATGCATCGGTGCACAACCAAGTTCCAAATGGACACCGGGATTTGGAAGGCAATAGTGGAAGGCATGCGCGGCTCTCCATTTTCTGTGTCAAAGGTGATCAGCTTGGAATGAGAGGGGTCTACTGTCCCTAGAGCGGCTAGTAAGGATTTTTGCTGCATTGGGCATGTTTTAAGTACCTCAATAGCAGACATGGTGGTTGGCGTTTGGGCCAAATCATCCACAATGCTATAGCTGACTGCAGCTCTAGCTGTGGCATTATTGGTGGTTCTGCATATGGGGGGGCATGGGAATGGGGGTAATTGGAGAGGTAGGTTGGTTGTCTTAGATGTAGATGCTACTGTCAAGTCAATAGGTTTGGTAGTGGTACCGTACTGGTTTCGTCTAGTTTGTAAGTTGACCTCTTCAATGGTCATGTTCATTAGGTGGTGGACACCTGTTTCGGTCGTGGGTGGTGCCCCCGGAGCGTTGGGATTGGCCTGGGGAGTGGTAGCGGTCACCACCAATCCTTGGATTGGTAGTGGATTTTGAAGCACCATGGGGGAAGGTCCTTATGGTGCCAGGTTGGGTTGTGCTTGGTTTGTGGCATTGGCAGCCTATTGGGCCTCGTTTCAAATTTCCTGCTTGGCGCAACCCATGAGGGGGAACTCGAATGTATAGTGACCATAGACCTCAAAAAGTGTGCATGGATGGTTTATGCACAATGGGGCATTACATATTGGTGAATTTGGTTGCGGGGGGTTCTGGAATGGATAATTTGCTGCGACATTGTTGGGGGGATTCGGTTATTGACTGCTTCCCTGTGGTTGGTTATTGCCCTGGTTGTGGGGCTAGTTATTTCTAGCTTGCCCTTGTTGATTGTTGGGGGAAGGCTAGTTGGGACAATTTTGCTGTGCAAATACTTGACCCAATGGGGTGGGTGGAGTGGATGGAGCAAGGGCGAGGGCTTGGGCTTCTTGCATTGGTGGTGCATAGTAGATTTCTGGGGGTGGCGGTGCCACGAATGTGGACATTTGCACCACATAATACTGTGCTAGCTTAGCCATAGCTTGAGCCTACTGTGGTGGCGCAGGTTGTGCATAGCAAGTTGTCGCTCCAGACTGAGACATCATTCTAGCATAGTCCAGAGCTTGGTTTTGGTAAGCAACATTAGCAATGTTGCTTGGTTGTGGTGCAACGGTAGGTGGTGTTGGTCGAGGTGGTGGTTGTTGAGAGACTGACCCTATAATGCCATCTGTTGTGTGGGATGCCCCCGGTGCATCGCGGTAAGAGGTACTTGGATGGGGAGCATCTGGGATGATGGTATACAAGTATCTCGACTAGGAGTAGATTAGGTCAAATTGTTGGGCCTTCAGTATGGCCTCTTCTTCAGATTGGGTACATTCAGATGTGGCATCCTTTGCGATGGGTGGGAGCAAAGTCTTGAGGAACCAATCCAAAAAGATCCTGTCATCAAGTTGGATCTTGCACAAGCTGCGGCGCCACCGCCACTCATGGATATGATCAGTGATGTGAGTGGCGGTGTTTTGATGACAGGATAGTAGGATCTCCACCCCCTCGTCATATCTGACAGGGAGCTGGAAATACTACAGGAACATGAAGGATAGGGAGTTGAAGTCGGGGTAATTCACTTGTGGCAGCTCAATGTACCATTTGGCTGCGGCACTTGTAAGGGTCCGTTGGAATAGCCTCAATCTGATGGAGTCTTCTATGATGCTATTGGATGAGTAGCATAGATGGAATGTCATTATATGATTTTTGGAACTTTGGGATGTCCGATGGCAACTTAGTTGGCATGGGTGGCCAAAAATATTGGTGACGGATGGGGTCATTCATTAATCTAGCCAATTTAGGCAAGTTCAAGCGGGCCATGAATGGCAGATTTGACCCCAAGCTGATGTGGGATGGGGCTGCAATGGGAGTGGGGTTTGCACGTGCATAATGCATCTGTATGGCTGGGAGGGCTTGTGGTGGTACCATGGTGGATGGGCCAATTCCCCCAAGTGTTGTGGGAGGGATGGTATGGGTGGCAGGGTGATTTCCCCCTTGCATGGAGGTAGGGGCAATGTGGGTGGTTGGTGCACTGCCCCCCTATGTGGTAGGTGGGACAATGTGTGTGGAGGGGCCACTACCCCCATGTGTGGTCATTGGACCAGATTGGATGGTCACTATGGGTGGTGGAAATTGGCTAATGATAGTCTACATGACTATGCTTGGACCACTTACCATGTTGTGGGTGACTGGTTGTGATGTGGACGTGGGTCCAATTGCTAAGTTTAGACCGAAAAATGGATCCGGGTTTGCAGTAGCCATGGGGCTAGATGGTGCGGTGTGTAGGTCTGGTTCAGACTGATATGGGTTTGAATCAGAATTAGAGGCTGTGTGTCCCTCTGATGGTGTAGGAGATCATTGAGAACGACTACAATGGTTTCGACTGAGTGTTCCAAATGGTGGTGGTTCGCCTCTTAGGCGTGAGGAAGATCGTGGAGGATCAATTGTGTTTTCTTGTGTGTATGAAACTGGTGGGTATGAAATTTGGAACTGGTTTCAATGGCTTCCTACTGGATGAAGGTGGTCTCTCGACCACCAAGACTGCCAGAAGGCAGCGCTTGGCTTGTTCCTCATGGGTAACTCTACTCAATCAGAAGGGGTCATTGCCCGTTTCACTTGGAAATTCCTCTCAGCGGCCAGCTACTTTGGGGTTCCTATGGTACTCCTCACAATGAGTTTCTGGGAAAATCCCAATTACTTCCCATATTTGTAGCAGTCAAGGACTTATGTCCTCAAAGACTGCAGAGTTGATTGAACTTAGTGTAAATTTGGTAACTTTTAAGGCTCACTCAACGTCATGAACTGAGTTGGGTTAATTTTGTGGTATGGTGTGTTGGTTTGCTTTATTGTTCTGGTATTTGGTTTGCAGTATCGTTTATGAATTCATGGTAAAGCTCACATCATGGTTTTGTATGTGAACATGAACATAAATTTGTAAGCAAATGTAGTGATTAACCCTGAATTGTTGGCCTAACTAAATGTCTGCCTCTCAGTGGTATTCTTCTTCAACCAAGAGAAAGTGTTGGGTTCTCAACACAATGGAACTAAGCCCATCCGTAGATCCTCAGGTCACCTCCCAAGTGCTAGGTTGTTCAAGAAGGGAGGACGCTCAGCACCGTGAGAATCCCTCCTTCTCTACGCCCTGTACCTTCCAGGTCACCTGGTTTTAATGGTTTGGAAAAAATGCCATGGAGTGCCTAGATTTATACGAGCTTTTCCCTTCGTCGTATCCCAGAATACCTCGAAGGGTGATGACTAGGTAGAGGAGGAAGGGGGCAGCAAGATGGTTAATTTTGAGTTATTTTTAGTTAGACTAGTTGATTTTATTAAGCCTTAGTGATTGGATTAGCATATACACATTGTTCATTGATTTATTTGCAAAAATTGAAAACTAGAATAAAAAGAGACCTATAATGGTGGATAGAGGTAGATGGGCCGCACTAACAGTCCAATAAAGATGAAAATTACTGCTAATTAAACCGAAAAACAACTTCTGTGTGACAAGCCGCACATTTCTGACCAAATCCCGCGAGGGGGCCACGAGATTTTTCCAGAAATGGGCGAAGGGGTCGCACAAAATGCTGAAACAACCGCAACTTGAGCTCTTGGGATGAATTCACAGCTATCTGAGGATTAATTGTGCCCTGGGCATGCCTTTCTTCCAATTAAGTGCGCCTTCCCTCACCTTTTCCCCCGATAAGAGTGACCAGCTCCGAAAAGGGGTGTTTTCGGTGCTGCAGGGTCAGATCTAGCCGACAGTAAGTGGTACTGGGTCAGTTTGAATCAGCTCGACCTAGGAAAGGATTCGGCACTGATATAAAACAAGAAATAAAGCAAATTTAAACAGATCTAACAGAACATTTTTGAAAACTAGGGTAAAAACTGAAAAACTTGAAAAACTTGAAATTTTTGCCCAGGGATCCTGTGGGATCGACCCAGGGGAGTCACCAAAGTTGTAGTGAGAATTTATCCTCAATACAGGGGTAAGAATGGCTCCCTTGTGCCTATAGGGCACAAGGGCAGGTTCCTACCCTTAGAAAACAGTAAAAAATGGAAGTAAAAATGACTGAAACAGAGTTGCGAATTGAAACTTAAGCTAAGCTACACTAGAACAAGTAAATGGCAGCTATTGTAAACTACATCTAAGATCAAATAACAAAAATAAATATGGATATGCAGCCATTGTGAACCCCTCTGCGAACAGTGGGTTAGGATTCCACCTCCAAAACCTGCAAAACAAACCTATACTACTATGAAGACAACCTACAAATGATGTTAATGGCAAACCTGCAACTATAAATATTGGTTAGAAAACAAAACAAGTAAATAAACATGCATGAAAATAAGCTATACCTCACTTGGGTGGAAATGGGCCACCATGCCCTAGCTCATGGGAGCACCTCTCTCTTGGTTGGGGAGCAATGTCTTGGAGAAACAGAGATGGAAGAGAGGGAGAGTGGGTGGTTTGAGAGCAAGAGGTATCAAAGCATCCACGGGCAGCATAACAATATGCAAATGAGGAGTGTTTTGATAGTGACCCCCCACCCTCCTTATATAGTTTTTCCAAGGGGTTTTAGGTTTTTAAGCCCTTGTTCAAGGATTTATCCCCTTCCACCCTAACTTTAGACCCTTTTTTAGGGCTTTAGCTCTTGGGGGTCTATTTTGGGATCTATTTTGGGGTTTTTAGCCCTTTTCTTCATCCTTGGGCTCTTTTGGAGGTGTGGGGGTCAAATGGAAGGTCATGGAAGGTCTTATGGAGTGAAATGAGTGTTGTGGGATGGTGTCCTTGGGTGGTGTAGGAAATTGAGAGATGTGGGGGATTTTTGGGTTAACAAGGTGCATTAATATCACTGAGATCACCCCTAGAGTGCTCCAATTAGCCTCCCCAAATGTAGGAGAACGCTAAGTTAGCCTCCATGAATGAAGGTAGGTGTGGGTGTGACTGGATGATGACATTTAATGCTCCACTGATGTCAAGTAATGTCAATAATACTTAGGATAGTGGTTTAACTAGGCCAATTTGACCAAAAAGAGTGTGTATGGTGGTAAATGTCTCCAACATGTTGAATTTGATTGTAAAATAGTAGATTTAGTTTTTTATGAAGTTTATAATTCAAGTCCAGTAGAAGTAGATAGTTTTTGGGCATCTTTTTTATGGATCTAAAACATTGGAAGGATCCGGAGCTGGTTGTGTCCTAATTGATCCCAAGAAAAATAAGCATTTTATTTCATGTAGATTAGAGTTTGAATGTACAAATAATACAGCTGAATATAAAGCACTAGTTCAGGGACTAAGAAAATCAATTGAACTAAAGGTTAAAAATCTGAAAGTGTATGGGGATTCTGAAATAATTGTAAAGCAAATCCAAAATCAGATACATTGCATTTCACCTCATTTAAAAGCTTATTAGAATGAAGTGTGGGATTTGCTAACAAATTTTTATGCATTTAATATTGTATCCATTCCTAGACTAAAGAATGCAGCGGCTGACTAATTAGCTACCTCAGCTGCAAGGCTTGTACCTTCAAATAATAGGTGTTCTATTGAATTACTTTTCAGGCCTTCGGTTCCAGACATGATCACCAATATGCGAGTTTTTGAAGATGATCAACAAATTCTGGAATGTTTTACGAATGATGAGACCTTCAAAGGAGCAATAATTGATGATGAAGAACACCAAGCTGAATTAAAATTTGACAACTTTATTCCTAAAGGAGTCAGGACCTTAGAATGACTGTTTGATCTAGACAACAAATTTAGAAGCCCAGCAAATGTCAAGACTCACAGCTCATCCTTACAATTTGAGCTGATAAATTTGGGAACTGAAGTTGAACCCATATATGTAAATTTGGGAAAGTGTTGTTCTCTGGGTGAAAGAAATAAGTTCATTAGTTTGTTCAAATAGTACAAAGATGTGTTTGCCTGAACATATGAAGAGCTTCAAACATATGATACAAAGATTATATAGCATGTAAGAAAAAAATCTAGAGAAATTAGGCTCTGTGTAGATTTCAGAAACCTAAAACGTGCTTCGGATAAAGATAACTATCCAGTTCCACCCATGGAACAACTATTGCAAATGGTTTCAGGTTTTGAGTTATTTTCATTATTAGATGGATTCTATGGCTATAATCAAGCATTAGTAGCTGAAGAGGACATACTTAAAACTACATTCAGAACAAAGTGGGGAACTTTTTCTTACAGAAGAATTCCCTTTGGACTCATCAATGCTGGAGCAACTTTCCAGAGGGCCATGGACATAGCTTTCTGCAGTTTGATTGGCCATATATTTGTGGTGTATCTCGATGATGCCACGATATTTTAAAAGAAGAGAGAAGAACATGCATTCCATCTAAAACATATTTTCGAGCATTGTCGAAAATATGGGATCTCACTGAATCCTAGGAAATGTGTGTTTACGGTTATAGAAGGAAAGCTACTGGGTCACGTTGTTTCTAAAAAAGGGATCTCCATAGACCCAAAAAGGATTAAGGCCATAGTATAGATCCATTTACCCCATAAAAAAAGGTATGCAATCATTCATTGGGACAATTAATTTTGTGCGAAGGTTTGTACCATATTTTGCTCAAATTGTTAAACCTTTGCAGCAAATGGTGAAACAAAGGGTACAATTCAAGTGGAATGATGTGGAGAAGAATGCATTCAGTAAAATAAAGACATCTATTGCTCATGCACCATCTCTCAAAAGTCCAAACTTTGAAAAATATTTTATTTTGTACACTTTCGCATCTGGGGATTCATTGGCAGCGGTGCTTACACAGAAGGAATATGGGGGAGATGATTACCCCATATCATTTATGAGCACTGGTCTGTAGGGAGCCGAATTGAATTACCCAACTGTCGATAAAAAAGCTTATGCAGTTTTCAAAGCAGTAAAACAATTCAGACCATACATACTTAAGAACTGTACTAAGGTAATAGTTCCACACCCAGCTGTAAGATCTCTTTTTGTACAAAGAGAATTAGGAGAAAGAAGAGACAACTGGGTAATAAATTTACAAGAATATGACCTTGAATTCAAACCAACATCCGTATTTAAAGGGAAAGGACTATGCAAACTAATGACTGAAGGTAAAGACAATGAATAAAATAGTGGGGACAATGAAGTTGAGTTACATATGGTGGATTTATGTCCTCTATTCATGGCTCCAGATTCATGGTACCGAGACCTTGTTCATTACCTTCAGGAAGGATATTTTCCAGAACATTGGAATTCCAAACAACAAAGAGAATTATGCCTTAAATCAGTTTCATATCAGATCATTGATGGAATATTATTCAGAAAAAATTATGATGGAGTTCTTCTCATATGCTTAGAGAAAGAAGATGCAAATAAGGTCATAATATAATTACATGATGGGCTTGTTGGAGGTCATTTTTCCGGAGATACAATAGCCCACATGATTCTCAGAGCCGGATACTATTGTCCCACACTGTTCAAGGATGTGCATGCCCATGTCAGAAACTATGATATCTGCTAGAGGTGTGTGGGAAGACAGGCCAAAGCAACAGGAGCATTGAAGCTTGTGATGATAACAGAACCATTCAAGCAATGGGGGATTGATATCATTAGAGAGATAAAACCAAATTCTTCCTTGCATCACAAATACATTTTGACGGCAACTAACTACTTCACTAGATGGGTCGAGGCCATTCCGTTACATAAAGTGAATGAAGATTCGGTCATGGATTTCTTGCAAGATCATATTAAGACCAGGTTTGGGGTTCCAATTTCCCTGGTTTATTATAATGCTACTTATTTTTCTTCTATTATATTAACTGCATTTGCAAATGAAAGAGGAATTGAGTTGCATTATTCTGCAAACTATTACCCACAAGGAAATGGTTTGGTAGAATCTACAAATAAGAATTTGATTAGGATCCTAAAGAAAACCATGATAGAAAACTAGATAAGTTGGCACTTAGCACTACCTAATGCTCTTTGGGCTGATAGAGTCACACCCAAGAATTATTTAGGTGTGTCACTATACACCCTTGTGTACGGAAAAGAAGCTATTCTTCCTCCCAACATTATGTTACCTTCTTCCTGATTAGCGCAGGAGTCTAGAGGTACCGATAATCAAATCCTACAGAATATAATCTATAATATTGTGAAGGGAGAATAGTCTAGGTCCAAATCCAGAGAATGATTTAAGCATCAACAAGAAGTAATGAAGCAGTGGTTTGATAAGCATAAAGCTGGGAAAAAGGAATTTGAAGTGGGAGATCTGGTTGTTAAGTGGGATCACCTCCATGATGAAAAAGGGAAGCACATGAAGTTTCAACATTTATGGGTAGGCCATTTTCAGATTGCAGCAAAGCTTGGCCCCTCAACCTACAAATTTCAAGATTTACTAGGGTGGGAAGAGAACTTACTAGTTAATGGTTTAGTTCTCAAACCTTATTTTTCTTGATTTTTGTTTTTATTTTGTACATAAATAAACTGATTTGGTTTTTTATTTTTGAGTTATTTTATTTCTATTTGTTTTTAGTTAGATTTTGATTGATTTCAATAAAAGAAGCAAATTTTTGGTTGCATGGAGAGCATCGAAATTCTGGATTAACTAAAATCCTCGATTATAAGACTGTGTACTATTGATTTATGTAAAAGAATTTCTTCTAGTTTAGCAGTTTTCCTAAATGGCTATGAACACATTGAAGTCCTACTTAATCCTTGTAAAATAACTCAGGATCAAAAAGGTCTGGAATACTATTTTGAGGCTCCATCCGTCTCACATTTAAAAATGTCTTAGGGGGTGACAACAAAAGGCCCATGGAAAGGAAGAAGGGTAAACAGTAGATTATATATAAATGATCCCATGCCAAGAATTGAAAGCCAAAAGGAAAATAAGAGTCAAAATCTCCTAAGAAATCAATATGTATCAAAACAAATTAATGAACCATATTAGTACATGATTGCCAAAGTTCTTTTCCATCCGTGAGCTAAAAATTAGATACATATCTCACACAAAAGGACACTATGGATAGAGGAGCCTAAATAAAAATTCAGAAAGAAGGCATGCAGGAGGATTCAGAAAGGACAAAAAATTTCAAAAGCACAAAAGTGCAAAATGGCATGGGAATGACGAACAAACGAATATTTATGTTTACCATATGCTACAATCCCGTGGTGTCCAAGCTGGGAGCTACTCGAAGATGGAGGTAAAAAATGAAATTCATATTCTTGGCCTCAAAAGAGTTATCTAGACTTTTAAATCTTGGTTCCCATTATCCCTAAATTGGACTATCACCAACGATTAAAGTACATCCATTTGTCATTTGGAAAATCCAGACATCTAGAAGAATTTAGCATGTTGGTATTTATTGTCAAAACAGACTGTTGCTCAAAGAAGAAGTTGTCCAGAGATCTGTGTTCACTATGTATGTTGATGTATTTGTAACTTTGGAATGTATTCATCTATGTATCTTATGTCTTGTAACCCGATGTTTATTCTAGGATGTGTCTATTATGTCATTGAGTCATGATCTCATGCCCTAATGTTTCGATCGGGATAATCTATAATGTAAACAAGTCATGTCAAGTCATTGTGGGAAACCCTCCTGATTGTGTAAGGGTTAAAGTCGCTGCAATTCTGGGGCACTAGGGTTATTAGAATCACTTAGTGAAGTCGACCCTGGTAGGGTTTTAGTCATGCCAGGAAGCAGTATAAATAGAGAGATGACTTCTCTATTTAGTACACATCACATACACACTCAAGTGCAGTGCATAGTTGAGGAAGGAGAAGCCACTGGGGATAGATAAGAAGAAGGTTACTGCTGTCGGGAGATCACTTACTATTTTGGGCTTTTGTATTTTGGTGCTGATGCTATCTCTAAGAAGTTGCGGGGTTTTCTCCATTTATGGTTTCCCCGAGGAAAAACACCGTGTTCAATTTCTCTTGTGTTTGATTGATGTGCTTGTTATTCTCTCGGTTAAAGGTGCTAATAATGCTAGCTTAATGTTGAAAAACTAAGATGGTATCAGAGCTAACTTGAGAAGAAGACACTGTGCAGCTGCGGAAACTAGGGATTCCTATTTTGTGGATCTTCCTCCACATATTTTCAGCAAAAGTAAGGTGGAATAACTCTCCTCCTTAGGGCGCATCTTTCTGTCAAAGAAGAATCCAATTCTGAGGTTTTTTAGTTTTGGACCCGACACCGCTGTCAAAAATTAGGGCTTTTCACAGAAGAGGAATTTTCAAGTGAGCCCAGACCTAGATTGATCTCCTCCCCAAAATCGAAGTTAGGGATCAATTTCAAAGCATTTGGTTGGACAGAACTCTAGAAAAGCAAAACCCTAATTTGCTCCTCAACCAGTGCTACAGGATTTTAGCTCCAAATCTAGGTCCGACATCTTGACCTGGTAAGATATAAATATTTTGTATTTCCATTTGACGTTCTCAGTTAATATGTCTCATCATACCAAGCTTGATGAAAATCTTGAGGGAGCTGATAACCTCCAAGCTTCGAAGTATAGGATATCCCTGGTCTTGGAAGAGAATGAGTTGGACTCCTACATCAATGAAGAGGTTCCAGTTCCAGAGGGAGATGAGGCTAAGGCCTTACATAAGAAGAATTTGATTATGGAAAAGAGGATCATTGCTAATTCTATCAAGGATCACCTTATCCCACATGTATCCTCTATCAAGACACCTAAAGCTATATTTGATTCCCTAACCAAATTGTTTAAAGGGAAAAACATAAACCAGGAAATGAATCTGAGGAATCAACTAAAGAATGTGAAGATCCAAAATGCAGAGACCATCTAGTATTACTTCACAAGGGTTTCTTAGATCAAGGAACAATTAGAAGCTGTAGATGAAGAAGTGGAGAATGCAAAAATTGTGATGACCACATTGAATGGTCTCCCATGGACATGGGAATCTTTAATTCAAGGTATCTGTGCTAGAAAGAAGTTAGTCAAGTTCAACAGACTGTGGGAAGAATGTTCTCAAGAAGAAGCTCAGATAGCAGCTCGAGAAGAAAAGATGGGAAGTGAAGATCAAGCTCTCACAATACAATCCAAGAAACACAGATCCAGCCATCACAAAAGTAAGTACTCTCATCAAAGGAATAACTCTAGAAAACCTAGAGATAAGTATAAGTTCATTTGTTATACATGTGATGAAAAAGGACACTTTGCTAGAGATTGTCCTAAGAACAAAATTAGCTCTCACAAGAAGAAGAGAAACAAAAGAAGACATCATGCTCATGGTGCAGAGGACGATGAACCTTCATCGAAGAGAACCACATATGAAAGTGAAGATTATTCAAGCGAGAATGAATATGTTTTGATTTTCGCTCTCACGGAAAACATTACTCAAGGAAGTGATGATTGGCTTATAGATAGTGGGGCTTCCAAAAATATGACTTGATTCAAGGAATCCTTTGTGAAACTCTCAAAACATGAATCACCTCACAAGGTGAAGCTAGGAGATGACTACCAGTATCCAATAAAAGGTAGTGGGGAATATTCCTATAAGATAGACTCTGGAAAGTTTATGACAATGAAGGAAGTATTGTTTGTGCCAGGACTCAAGAAGAACCTTCTCTCCATATCAGCATTAGATGCAAAAGGAATGAGGGTTGCATTCATAGATGGTTAAGTCATCATGTGGCCAAAAGGAAAGACTATTGATGATGTAATAGTGATTCGTGAACAAGAATGAGGTTTGTACAAATTGAAGGGACATCCAGAACAAGCCTTGGTCCATGACACAGTAGAGCCAAATGAACTTTGGCATAGAAGGCTTGCACATGTGCATTACAGAGCACTACCTCTTGCAAGCAAAGCCGTTGAAGGTATTCCAGAAATACAAGCAAAACATGATGGGGTCTGCAAAGAATGTGTGAAAGGAAAGAACACAAATAAGACATTTCCAAGTAGTGAAAGCAAAGAAAAAGGAATCTTGGAAATCATCCACTTCAATGTATGCATTCCTTTGTCATCAAGCTCACTAAGCGGGTATCTATACTATGTTTCTTTCATTGATGAATTTTATAGGAAGACATGGGTTTAATTCATGAAGAACAAAGATGAAGTATTCAGTAAGTTCAAGGAATTCAAAGACTTGATCGAGAATCACACTAAAAATAAGATCAAGACCTTTCGAGTAGATAATTGCGGAGAATTCACTTCGAATGAATTCAAAGAGCTATGTAAAGAATCAGGGATTAAGAGGGAGTTGTCCACCCCTTATAATCCACAACAGAATGGGATTGCAGAACAAAAGAACAGAACTATCATGGAAGCCGCAAGAGCTATGCTTCATGATCAAGATCTTCCTATGCATCTTTGGGCGGAAGCTACCAGAACAATGGTGTATGTACGGAACTGTACTCCACATAGAGTACTCAAGAACAAGACTCCTAAAGAAGTCTTCTCTACCAAGAAACTAGAAGTCAGCCATCTTATAATATTCGGCTGTCCTGTTTACATACACATTCCAAAAGAGAAGAGAACAAAATTAGATCCTTAAGGAAAGAAGGGTATATTTTTGGAATACTCTGAAAGCTCGAAGGCTTACAGAATATATTTCCCAGGATACAAGAATATTGACATCAGTAGGGATGTGACATTTGATGAAGACACAGCTTACAACAAATCCAGAAAGAGACCTGCTGAAGAACCTGAAGAAGCAGAAGCACCCAGAATTCATGACACAACCATGAACAAAAAAACTCAAGTAGAAGATCGAGAATTTGAAGAACCACAAAGACCTATAGATTCACCTCTGGAGAAGAATCCTCATAAGAGGAAACCTGCTTGGGTATGTGAAATTATCCAATGTGGGGAAAGATATGGGGCTCTAGAAGAAAATCACAAAGAAAGAAAGAGGACCGGATCCTTCTCTGGGTATGTATATTTACTATGTGATTTCATTCATAAAGAACCTTCCAGTTATAAAGAAGCAACAGAACGGAAAGAATGGAAGGATGCGATAATCGAAGAGTACCAATGAATCATGAAAAATGATGTTTGGGATGTTGTCCCAAGACCAGAAGGGAAGTCGGTTGTAACTTCCAAATGGATCTACAAGATCAAGCATGCTACAGACAGTAGCATTGAAAAATATAAAGCAATATTTGTGGCTTGGGGTTTCTCTCAGAAAGAAGGAATAGATTATGAATAAACCTTTGCACCTGTAGCCAAATACACTTACATCAGATCAGTACTAGCTTTGGCTGCAGTGATGAAATGGAAGATACACCAGATGGATGTCAAGACTACTTTCTTGAATGGTGTAGTGGAAGAGGAAGTGTATGTAGAACAACCACTCGGTTTTGAGACACATGACAGAGAGTCTCATGTGTGCAGATTAAAGAAATCCCTGTACGGTTTGAAACAGGCACCCAGGAATTGGTATGGTAGAATTGACATCTTTCTATCCAGTTTGGGCTTTACCAAGAGTAAAGAATATTCCAAGCTATACTACAAGGTTGAAGATGGAAACCCACTGATGCTGCTACTATATGTAGATGATCTGTTTGTGACAAGTATGGATGGGTTGATTTTTGATACAAAGAGAAAGCTTGCTGCCGAGTTTGAAATGAAGGAATTGGGTATGATGCATTATTTCCTGGGCATGGAGGTATGGCAAAGTGCAGATGAAATCTCCCTTCGACAAGGGAAGTATGCAGTAGAGATCTTGAAGAGGTTTGGGATGATGGATTTCAAATCCATGGCCACACCTATGGCATCGAACCTGAAGCTATTGAGTGATGCTTCATTAGAGTCGATTGATGCTACGATGTATCGTCAGATGATTCAGTCCTTGATGTACCTAACAAACACGAGACCAGACATTTGCTTTGTTGTGAACACCTTGAGCCAGTTCCTGACAGATCTGAGAAATGTTCACTTGATTGCTGCAAAGCATATTCTGAAGTACCTGAGGGGTACAGTTGATTATGGGCTCAAGTACAAGTAAAATCATAAGATTAATCTGAAGGGTTATGTTGATTCAGATTGGGCAGGCAGTGCCATCAATAGGAATAGAACTTTAGGGTGTTGCTTCAGTATGGGATCAGGTGTGATCTCTTGGTTTATCAAGAATCAATCCTGTGTGGCACTGAGTATAGCTGAAGCAGAGTATGTTGCAGCTTATTCAACTAGTTGTGAGGCAATATGGCTAAGGAAGCTACTGTCTGATTTATTTGATCTGTAGTTGGATGCTACTTGTATACATTGTGACAACCAGAGTTGTGTGAAGTTGTCATAGAATCCAGTGTTTCATGACAAGTCAAAGCATATCGAGATCAAGTATCACTATATCAGGGATATGATGCACACGGGAGCAGTGAAGCTCTAGTATGTTGCGACAGACGATCAGATAGTTGATGTGTTGATGAATCCATTAGCTAGGGTGAATTTTGAGTACTTCAGGGAGAAGCTTGGTGTTCTCTAGATCGAGGTTCCCTCCAAAGGGAAGTGATGAGTCCATGATCCATTCTGACATGGGAGAGGATTAAGTTCCTTCCATGGTCAGAAGTAAGTACTGAGCCATTCTGTCATGGTGAGAGGATTTGGTTCCTTACATGTTAGATATGAGTGTTGAGCCATTCTGATTTGACTGTAGGATTGGTTCCTAAGTGATCATATATAAGGGCTGTTGCCATTCTGGGAATGGAGGTTCCTAGTTAGTTACCAGGAAAACTCATTCTAGGACTGAGAAGCCATTCTGATATGAGAGAGGGATGTGTTCCCACTTGATCAGATGTAATGGCTGAACCATTCTGTCATGGCTAAACAATTAAGTTCCTCCCATGTCAGATGTGAGTGTTGGCCATTCTGACAAGTAGGTCAGATGTAAGGGCAACTGCCATTCTCTGGGATAATGGAGACACCTGGTTAGTTACCAGGTAGCTCAATCAAGGACTGGGGGCCATTCTAATGCGATGATAGAATTAGTTCCTTCCTGATCAGATGTGAGTGCATGCCCTTTCAATGAGATGTGTTTACGCATGGTCAAATGTAAGTGCAGAGCCTTTCTGACAGGATGAGGTCAGATATAAGTGTTGAGCCATTCTGGCGTGATGTGTTTACACATGGTCAGATGTGAGTGTTGTGCCTTTCTGACAGGATGAGGTTGGATGTAAGTGCAGATCCTTTCCGATGTGATGTGCTTGTAGATGATTGTATATAAGTGCTAAGCCATTCTAGTGCGATGTGTTTACACATGGTCAGATGTGAGTGCTAGGCCTTTCTGACAAGATGAGGTCAGATGTGAGTGCTGGGGCTTTCTGACAAGATGAGGTCAGATGTGAGTGCTAGGCGTGCCTTTCTGATAAGATGAGGTTAGATGTAAGAGCTGGGATGGCCATTCTGACTTAAGTGTCAGATACAAGTGTTGATGAAGACCTACATGAAGCGTAGGCCTATAGGATTGACTCTGTAATTTTTTTTGTGACGAGAAGAATCGAGATAGCACCATTCTGAGATAGCATGTGATGATGATCCACACTTTATGATGATCCAGATCAAGTGATGATCCAGATGTGATGATGATCCAGACTTGATGACGATCTAGATCAAGTGACGATCCAATTATGATGATGATCCAGATCAAGTAATGATCCAGATGTGATGAGGATCCAGAATTGATGATGATCCAGATCAAGTGATGATCCAGATGAGATGACGATCCAACAGTGATGATCCAGTAGTCATGATGATGCAGATCCCGTGATGTTGGATACTTGAAGAAGAAGATGACTTGAAGACTTGAAGACTTGAAGACAAAGATGATTAGATGATCCAGTCGATATAGAGAATAAGACCAGTGCTGAAAATTGTGTCGAAAGAATACCTTCCTAGTTAAGAGGGATTTTTGATGTATTTGCAACTTCAGAATGTATTCATCTATGTATCTTATGTCTTGTAACCTGATGTTTATTTTAGGATGTGTCTATTATGTAATTGAGTCATGATGTCATGCCCTGATGTTTCGATCAAGAGGATATATAATGTAAACAAGTCATGTCAAGTCATTGTGGGTAACCCTCCTATTGTCTAAGGGTTAAAGTCCCCATAGTTCCGGGGCACTAGGGTTATTAGACTCACTTAGTGAAGTCGGCCCTAGTAGGATTTTAGTCATGCTGGGAAGCAGTATAAATAGAGAGGTGACTTCTCTATTTAGTACACATCACATACATGTTCGGGTACACAGGGTACTCCCAAAAGACCGAACACCTTGAGCAACCGATTCACACAAATAGATCATAGATCAACACATTGATGTTTGTCACATGGTGAAAACCCTCGAGAGGGAAACAGTCCATGACCCCAGCCAAATAGCTACATGGAGCAATTTATTATGCAAAAGAAAGAAAGTTACATGAGCTTCTCATAATTGATCAAGTAGCCGAGGACCCTCTATTCTCTTTAAATAGAGAACATAAACCAATTGTGTGTTAAACCATGGATCAATGGTAGGTATGATCTAAGAGAAGTTGAACCGTCGGATCACTATATGTCTAGAACATATTGTGACCACCGGATTAGAATATTTACAAATGCATACTAATGCATACTAAAGAAACACACTTTTACCTAACTGATATATTACACAAGTTGATCTTAACTAACTCCTAAGTGTCTAAATATCCTAACATCCCCCCTTAAGAAGATCTCGGGATAGTATTGAAGGATTTACAAAAGTGACACTATTAGGAGAAGAAAGTGTTAGAATAATCAACCCATAGTTAGCTACCTTAGACATTAATTAATCATTTTTGTCTTATTTGCCTAGTTCATGTGTCCCACCTTGTGCAAGTTGTCATTTACCTATCCATAGTGGTCAAACTTGCCTTATTTGACCCATGTAGCACTTGGGAAACCTAAAGGAATCAAATCTGCTTTATTCTTGGCCTCCTAAGTGCCCTTCTGCGTTTTCTTCTTTATTGCCTTCTTTTTCAGTGTTTTAAGGCAAAAGGAAAAGCTTGACTAGGCGAGGTTGACTAGTTTTTTTTCCTACACATCCTCCTCTCTTTTCTCCTTGGAAAAGCATGTATGAGTTTTCATTCCATCACTCTTAGATTTCCTAATCCTTTTTTCCAATTCGTGAGCTCCATGACAGATTTGGGATCAACGTTTTAAACCTATGGGGGATTTGCTTATTTTTGGTAAGCCTGCTTTTGAATAGATTCGATGTGCCTTCTCATGCAATAAAATATCCTATGTAATTATTTAATACAACAGCCTATTTTATTACAGGGTTGGCTATTGTACATTGAGTTAATACAGTTTAGTGTTGAGCTCCAATTTCAGTCTCTTTTGTGAGTGATTTTGCATGATCAATGGTTAATTGTTGTGAGTAAAATTAATATATCACTGGGTTCAATTTCCACATGGTATCAGAGCCATTTTATATTGATTTCTCTCCTTCAAAATTGTTTTGCAGGTTCGACATCAGTGATTGGGAGCCTTCTACTAACAGCCGGGACAGATTTTCTAAGCTATGGATCAATCACAGAAAACTATCTTGACTCCCTTCAATTTCTTTGAATGGAAAGCAGGGATGGAGATACTGTTGAGAGTGAAAGGCCTCTACAGGGTGACTATGGAAACATAAGCATATCCCAATGCAGCTGCAGAGAAGATAAAATGGCACAACAGGAGGGATGAGGCCTATGGTCTCCTGTGTCTGAGTATTTCCAGAGACCTCCTTTTCCATCTTGATTTATTGACATCACTGAATGAAGTATGGGAGAAGCTTTCTGATCTTTTTGGAAAGACAGATGAGATGAGGGGACATCAAATCGAAAATGAGTTGATTTCTCTGAGTCCAAATAGCTTTGAATCCTTACAGCTATATTTCTCCAAGTTCAAAGCACTAGTTTTGCAGCTGAAACAGTGTGGGATCGAAAAAAAGGATGATCAGCTCATCCTGGGAATTCTCTCGAAGCTAGGCCCTAACTATTCAGTGTTTGTTTCAACCTTCTATGCCACAAAACTGACAGCTCGAAACTGGAAGATGCCTAGCCTTACAGATTTCATGGAATATTTCACACAAGAACAGGACAAGCTGGTGATGATGGGCACCATCAAACCATCCAAAGATCAAGCTCTGATTGCTGGAGATTTGAAGGTGGATTCAAAAAGCAAAAAGAAAGCTAAAAATCCACCTAAGCAAAAGAGAGACAAGAAATAGTCTCCAGAGGAGCCATAAGGTTCCAAGAAGAACTACCAGAAGAAGAAAAACAAAGGAGAAATGAGCAAGTGCGCATACTGCAATAAGAGAAATCACACTGAAAGCTCTTGTATGAAGAAGCAAATAGACATGCTGACCCAACTCCTGGAGAATAATGGCATCTCCCTTCCAGACAGCTCAAAGAAGAGAGAAGGAGGATCAAGTTCAGATGACAGAGAGAGAGTTCATGCATTGGTTGCTGGCACATCAAGCTCACCCAGTTTTATCATTGATTATGGAGCTTCAAGACACATGGTTTTGACCAAGGAGGCCTTCTCCTCACTTGACATGTTGAAAGGACCACCTATAGTACTGGGAGATGACTCTCTCACTGAAAGTTTGGGAAAAGGGAGGATTGATCTTGATCATGGTCAGTTCAGCAATGTCTTGTATGTGCCTGGTCTTGCCTCCAACCTCTTGTCAGTGTACCAGATGACCCACACTGGGTCTCCTAAGAAAGTCATATTCTCCCCTGATGAAGTTGAGATCACAGAGATCTCAAGTGGTAGAGTCATTGCAAAAGGAGTTGCAAATCATGCTCAAAAGGTATACATGTTCTCACACTTCCTACCCTACTCAAAACCCTATGTTCTTCCGATTCATGCTAATGAGGCTAGCAAGATTTGGCATGAAATATTTGGCCACCTAAATTACAAGTATCTATCTGATCTTAGTGAAAAAGAGATGGTCATAGGGTTTCCCAATATAAAAAATTTCAAAGGAGTCTGCCAAGGTTGTATCCTACGAAAACACCCAGAGCATAAATTTGAGAGAGCTAGTCATGAGAGAACCTCTGCACCCCTCGAGCTGATCCACAGTGATGTTGCTGGCCCATTCCATCATATGTCCATGAGTGAGGCCAAATATGCATTGAATTTCATTGATGACTTTTCCAGGTATTGCTGGGTTTACTTCCTGCAACACAAGTCTGAAGTTTTTGGCCTCTTCAAAGTCTTTAAGGCTTTGGTTGAAAACCAGTCTGGGAGGAAACTCAAGGTCCTCAGATCTGACAATGGTGGTGAATATGTCAAGTTTAATTTTATTAACTATTGTGCAGATGCAGGTATTATGATGCATCATTCTATCCCTTACACACCACAGCAAAATGGTGTTGCTGAGAGGAAGAACAGATCACTGAAGGAGATGGCAACATGCATGATGGAGGCCAAAACTTTGCCACCAAAGTACTGGGACGAATCTATCAACTGTGCAGCCTATATTCAGAATAGGGTGCCTCATAAATATCTTGATGGTATGACTCCCTTCGAAGCATGGAGTGGGCACAAGCCAGATGTGACTCATTTCAGGATTTTTGGCTCAAAGGCTTGGGCTAGAATTCCAACAGAGAAGAGGAAGGCTTTGCAGCCCCAAAGCCAAGAGTGTCTTTTTGTTGGATACTCTAAAGATTCAAAAGGATACAAGCTGATAAATTTGAGCACAAACAAATCCTTTATTGAAAGGTGTGTTCAGTTTGAAGAAGAACCCGTTGCAGTAGTGGAAGTTGGAGAAGCCTCTTCTCCACCTGAACCTCAGGAAGTAAGTAAAGAGTTTGTTGAACATGCTGATTCTAATTTTTCTGATGAAGATGAATTTATTGCAGAACCTAACATCCCTACAAGGCCGAAATGGGCATCCAAGACACTACATGCAGCAGGAGAGCTAGTTGGGGATCCCAATGACCCAAGGAGGACTAGATCTCAATTTGAGAGTGGTCTGTGCATGAAGGATCCTATGTTTGCTGAAAATTGCTATTTGATGGTGGAGTCTGATCCTCAAACATATGAAGAAGCAGAAGGAGATCCAAGATGGAAAACAACCATGAAGGAGGAGTTCATCTCACTCTAGAAGAGAAACACATGGGAGCTAGTGGATCTTCCTCCAGGAAGAAAGTTAGTCCAGTGTAAGTGGGTCTATAAGACCAAATTTTCTGCTGATGGTTCACCACTGAAGTACAAGGCCAAATTGGTAGCCAAGGGCTACTCACAGGTTCATGGCATAGATTACAATGAGACTTTTTCCCCAATGGAAAAGATGGATTCCATCAGGCTAGCCTTAGCCATTGCAGCCTCAAGGCAATGGGAGGTACATCACATGGATGTAAAATGTGCCTTCCTGAATGGAGATCTCACTAAAGAGATATATATGCAGCAGCCTCAAGGTTTTTCTACTAAACCTTCTCTTGTGTGCAGGTTGAGAAAGTCATTGTATGGGCTAAAGCAAGCCCCCAGGGCTTGGTATACCAAGATTGATAGCTTCTTGCTATCATTGAATTTTGTTCGGTGCAAATCAGATCCAAATGTCTATTTGAAGTTATTTAATGGTTCATTAATGATAATTGTGTTATATGTTGATGACCTCCACATTGCGGGAAGCTCAAAAGATGAGATTGCTTCCTTAAAGGGTGCTATGAACCAAGCCTTCTCCATGACAGATTTGGGGCTTGATATTTTTCAAACCAAAGATGGAATCAAGGTGCACCAGTCCAAATATGCCTTGGAATTGCTGAACAAATTTAGAATGAAGGATTGCAAAGCAAGCAAAACTCCTTTCCTTTCAGGAGTGAAGCTGGAAGAAGCTGATTCTTCACCTATGGTAAACAATACACTATATAGGAAATTGATTGGATGTTTATTGTATCTGACACATACTAGATCTGATATTTCTTATACAGTAAGTGTGGCTTCTATATACATGGATCAGCCTCATGAGATCCATTGGAAAGTAGCCAAAAGGATCCTAAACTTTGTTCAAGGAACAAGGACACATGGGATCTTCTACAAAGCAAAATCTGATCTTGATTTGATTGGATTTACTGACAGTTATTGGGTAGGTGATAGCACAGACAGAAAGTCCACATCAAGATATGTGTTCATGCTTGCAGAAGGGCCAATCAACTGGTCAAGCAAGAAATAGAGTGCCATTGCACTCTCATCTACAGAAGCAGAGTACAGAGGAGTTGTTAATGCAACAACTCAATGTTTATGGTTGCAGGGTTTACTTGGAGAGTGTGGCTTTGTATCAGAGTACTCAACTACAATCTAGTGTGATAACCAGAGTACCATTTGAATCTACAAAGATCCAGTTTAGAAGTAGAGAACCAAAGACATTGAGATCCATATGCACTACATCAGAGAGCTTGTGCATGATGCCACCATTCACCTACTCTTCTGTTCATCTTCAGAACAAGTAGCTGATATATTCACCAAATCATTTTGTGAGAAGACCTTCAGCAATCTCAAATCACTGCTGGGGATTGCTGATCATGCTGTGAAGCATGAGTGAAGACAAGATTTCCAAATTTTGTTTTACAGTCCATGTTTAAGGGAGGATTTTCCCAAGTTGGGTTTTCCTCTTTCCTTGGTTGTATGGACATGCAGTATGTAAAAGGGTGACTAAGGCTTGTTGCTAGGCCCTATAATTTTATGATATATTACTTATAATTCAGGCTTAAGGGGGGGTGTTAGAATAATCAACCCATAGTTAGCTACCTTAGACCTTAATTAATCATTTTTGTCTTATTTGCCTAGTTCATGTGTCCCACCTTGTGCAAGTTGTCATTTACCTATCCATAGTGGTAAAAATTGCCTTATTTGACCCATGTAGTGCTTGGGAAACCTCCAGGAATCAAATATAATTTATTCCTAGCCTCCTAAGCACCCTTCTTCTTTTTCTACTTTATTGCCTGCTTTTTCAATGTTTTAAGGCAAAAGGAAAAGCTTGACTAGGTGAGGTTGAATAGTTTTTTGTCCTACACATCCTCCTCTCTTTTCTCCTTGGAAAAGCATGTATGAGTTGTCATTCCATCACTCTTTATCTTGCCTAAGCCTTTTTTCCAATTCGTGAGCTCCATGACATATTTGGGATTAGCTTTTTACACCGATGGGGGATTTGCTTATTTTTGGTAAGCCTTCTTTTGACTAGATTCGATGTGCGTTCTCATGCAATCGAATATCCTATGTAATTATTTAATACAGTAGTCTATGTTATTACAGGGTTGGCTATTGTACACTAAGTTAATACAGTTTAGTGTTCAACTCCAATTTCAGTCTCTTTTGTGAGTGATTTTGCATGATCAATTGTTAATTGTTGTGAGTAAAATTAATCTATCACTGGGTTCAATTTCCACAGAAAGGAGGAATTAGAGCCTATCCTCCCTTAAGGACACATTCCTAAACTCCTAACATAGACCAAAGTTTAGAAAAATTTGCTTCTGTAAGACACTTGGTGAAGATGCCTGCAACTTGATCATCTGTAGGGAAATAGAGCACTTCAGTAACACAATCATGAACAATATTTCTGATGAAGTGCATGTGTAGCTCAATGTGTTTGCTGCACTAATATAGAACTGGATCTTTGGCAAGCCTGATGGCACCTTGATTGCTGCACGAAAGTGGAGTAGGCTGCTGCTGCTCGAATCCAAATTCTAAAAGGATCTGTCGAAGCCATAAAGCTTCCTAACTAGCATTAACTACGGCCTGATATTCTACTTCTGCTGAAGAAAGAGAAAGAGCTTGTTGTTTCTTACAAGCCCAAGAGACAGGTCCAGATCCCGGACTGAAAACATAACCTGCAGTAGACTTTCGATCATCAGGATCGCCGGCCCAATCTGAATCAGTGAAACCAATCAACAAAGGTTCCCCCCCTGTACCGTAATGAATCCCAAACTGAATTGTACCTTGAATATATCGAAGTATTCTTTTTGTTTCTTTCCAGTGACTTTCATGAGGAGTTTGCATATAACGAACAAAACGACCAACGGCAAAGGAAAGGTCAGCAGGGGAATGAGTCAAGTATAAAAGACTACCAACAAGCTGACGATACAAGGTGGCATCTACTTCAGGGGAAGTACAAGTGGAAGAAAGTTTGACTCCAGACTGGAAGGGAGAAGGGGCTGGTTTACAATCTTCCATGTGGAAGCGACGAAGAAGGTCACAAGCATACTTAGACTGGGAAAGAAAGATTCATTCTTTGGTTTGCCAGACTTGGAGACCAAGAAAATAATGCAAATGTCCTAAGTCTGACATTTAAGATTTTTACTTAAGACTAGATTTCACATGGGTTATAAGTTTAGGGTCACTACTAGTAAGGATAAGATCATCAACATAAAGAATAAGTATGATGAGATGGTTTCCTACTTTCTTGGTATAGACATTCGGGTCAGAATGGCATCTAGAAAAACCAGTGTCAAGGAGAAAGCTATCCATTTTGGCATACCAAGCTCTAGGAGCTTGCTGAAGGCCATATAAGGATTTCTTAAGGAGACAAACAAGGCTAGAGTTATTCTGAACATATACAGGAGGTTGTTCTATGTAAATTTACTCATGTAAATCACCATGTAAGAAGGCATACTTGACATCCATTTGATGGAATTCCCAGTTATGTAAGGTTGCAAGGGAAAGAACAAGGCGGATGGAATTCATTTTTGCTACAGGGGAAAAGGTTTCATTGTAGTCAATCCCTTCCACTTGGGAAAAACCTTTGGCAAATAACCTTGCCTTAAGTCTTTCAACACTTCCATATGATGCATACTTAGTTTTGTAGACCCATTTACATCTGACAATTTTTCTTCCTTTTGGAAGAGGAACAAGATCCCAAGTATCGTTCGCCATTAAGGAATGGTATTCTTCATCCATAGCTGCATACCAATCTAGATTTCTTGAAGCTTTTGCAAAAGTTTATGGATCACGATTCTTGAAAACTTGAGCCAAAAGAGAAGAGGCTCGGTGAAACTGAGAACGTGCTCGACGTTGATCTCTAGGATCATCGGCAAGATCACCAGCTGCTTCACATGTTGAATGTACCCATTGAGGAAGTATTGGTGCTGGTGCAATTGGAGGAACATGAGCAGGCAGAGGGGGATTTTAATCCTCACTGTCATCATCAGAAAATGGAGTTGGAAACCTATAAAGGAAGCTGGAAGAAGAAGAAGAAGAAGGCACAATCGCCTGATCAATATTGCAGCCCAAAGATGGCACACCTGCCAAGTTAGGCTCACAGGCCAAGAGATTTTCATCAAATTTAACATCTCTTCTAATTATTATGTCATGTGAATGGGGCTGAAGAAGTCTATAACCTTTTACATCTTCAGAATATCCAACAAATATGGACTTTTCACTTTTATGCTGCAATGCTTTCTGTTTTTCATCCGAAATGTGAGCCCATGCTTCACAACCAAACACACGAAAGTGACTTACATCTAGTTTAATTTTACTCCATGCTTCTTCTGGTGTTATACCTTGTAAAACTTTAGTGGGTGTGCGATTAAATATGTAATTGGCACAATTTATGGCCTCAGCCCAACATTGAAGACTTAGTCCCTTAGATTGGATCATATAATTAGCCATTTCTTTTAAAGTGCGGTTCTTCCATTCAGTTACATCATTTTGTTGTGGTGTATATGGAACAGTGTGTTGTTGTTGGATTCCTTGTTCAGTGCAAAAAGTAGTGAACTTGTTGTTAACATATTCTCCTCCATTGTCAAATCTTAACTTAATAATTTGATGACCATATTGTTTTTCAACAAGGTCCTTGTAGGCCAAGAACATGTTAAATACTTTGCTCTTAAGTTTTAGGAAGTAAACCCAAGTGCGTCTGGAGTAGTCATCAATGAAAGTTAAGAAATATTTGAAAATAGAAAAGGAAGCAGATGGAAGAGGGCCACACACGTGGCTATGCACAAGCTCCAAGGGATCCGAGGTGTGCCAAGAGGCATGTTTGTCAAAACTATCTCGATGATATTTTTCGAGTACACAACTGGAACAAACACCATCCTTGCAAGATAACAGTGGAAGACCAGTCACCATATTGTCTTTACATAGTTGTTGCAATGAGCAATAATTTAAGTGACCAAATCGCTCATGCTAAAGTTTGCTCAAGTTATCACTGTGAGCAACAAAAACTAAAGGAAAATGTGATGACCCAAAGTTGTTAAATTTGTACAACCTGGTAATATCATCAACAGTTCCAGTAGCAAGGACATTTTGAGGATTTTTAAAATCCTTGATTACAACTTGGTGAGGTGTATACATCACAGTTTTACCTTCACCTGAATGAGTAATTTGATAGACTGATAACAAATTGCAGAAAATTTTTGGAACACATAGTACATCACTGAAATGACCATTTTCTACTGGAACTGTTCGAGATCCTACAACACTTAGAGATCTATCATCACCAAAAAATATTTGTTTGGTGTTACATTCATGCATAATACAAAATATGGATTTATCCTTAGCCATATGATAAGATGCTCCAGAATCAATGAGCCATTCAATTGAAGTAGAAGAAGAAGATGCAGTATAAGAGTAACCAGAAGCACAAAGTGAATGTCCATGAGAGGTAGATTCTGAAGATGAATCTAGGCTGATGTGGTGCTTCTTCATTACTGCTTCCAAGGCTGCCATCTTCTTAAAACACTTAGATTCATCATGATTATCTTTTCCACAAAAATTTCAATGACGCTCAGTCTTCTTTCTTTTTTGCTTGGATCCTTTGTCATTTTTTAAAGAAGGAAATGACTGAGAAGATTTGGGACCCTTGTTGTTTTGCTTATTATTGCGAAAATTCTGTTTCTTGGGAGGCTTGGATTTTTCTTTCTGTTGGGACAATAAGGCTTTCTCAGATGTATCTGCATTGTTAATTATTCCAAGATGAATGAGCTTATCTTGATCTCTAATTAAGGAATCATAAAAGGATTCAAGGCTAGGCTCTTGATAGCTAGCTGTAGTCGAGGATTCTTTCATGGAGTAGAATGTAGATACAAAAATAGAATATGCAGGTCCAAGTTTTGAAAGAATATGATAAATACATTGTTTGTCTTCTTTCTTAATCTTGCATTCTGCACATAATAGTCTAAGCGTTTTATACTTAGATAAATAGTCTTGAATGCATGAAAATTCATTTGGATTCAAGGAAAGCAACTAATTCTCAAGTTAATGACCTCGAATTTCATTGTGCTTACCAAACATAGATTCCAACTTTTCCAAAGCGAGATTAGGTTCATCAATTCCAGATATGTGGAATCGCAAATTAGTAGAGATTGACATCCCAATCAATCCACAAGCTTCATCACATCTATTTTCCCATTTAATTTTCTTATCATTATCAGTGGGTTATGTTTCTTTCCCTGAGGTTATCCTAAAAAGTCTCCTACTTCGCAGAACATCCTCCATACGAGATTTCCATGAGAAATAGTTAGAACTTGTGAGTATAATATCACAAGGGACGGCCATACTATAAAATAATGGCCGAAAGAATATAAATTAACTGTCTCAATGCAAAGAATTTGAAAAAATACGCGGTTTTAAAAAAAACAGCACTTAAAACTGATTCTGGATGATGAAGTTATGCTTGATCAAAGAAAAAGTTGAAGATGTCCCCAATAGGGACGTGGCAGATATTAACTTGACCAACTAAAAAAAGAAGCCCCCTCTTCCCAAGATCAACCTTTGACAATCACTTTTACAATAAAGTTTCTTTGAAGTGAATCACTTTTGTAGAATAAGTGATGTTCACTTTTACAATAATGTGACTTTTAAATAGTCGGGCAATAAATTAAAAGACTTACGTGACTCACTTTTATTTTATTTTATTTATGTGAAATGCACTTTTACAATAAAGTAACTTGAAAATAGAAATTGCATGCACTAAAAAGTAGCTTAATAAGACTTGAACTCAAGACCTATTAAGTAATAAAACAACTTTGGACCGAGTGAACTAAGTGTAAAAGGTACGTAAAATAATGGAAAGAGGAAGGGTTTTTTTTTTTTACTCTTGTCTCTCATTCTCCGTGCTTGCTTTCTTTTCCTGCAAATCACCAAAAAAAATGAAAAACAAAAACAAATTTTTTTTTTCCACATAATGGGGTTAGATCTTGGTTATCTTACCCGAAAAGTCTACATTTTCAAGTTTTCTCATTGTTTTTGATTTGCCGTGATCGCACAAGGTCCACGACAAAGAGCATACGTAGCCGTGAAGACAAGAAAAAAAAAATCCCTTACTGTTTTTGATTCGTCGTGATCGCGCAAGGTGCACGGCAAAGAGCATACATAGTCAGGGAAGGCAACAGTCCAAGACTAAAACAAAAAGGACCTAATAATAAACTGATAAAATATGAGAGATTTACAAAAAACAAATCTGTCACTATAACATTATACCTTTAGATTTGCTGAAATGGGTGTTTCTGGAGCAAACGAAAATGGTTTTTGGTGAAACAAAAACTATTTCCCAATGGAAATGATGCTCCAGACACAATGAAATAGATCCCATAGGCCAAAAATGCACAGAAAATTCAGAACTAGAAACCTTTTCAAAGTTTCGGCAACACTGGTTCCAGATCTTGATCAAAACCCGTCCACAGCCCAGATCTTGATCTCGAGAGGGAAACAGTACATGACCCCAACCAAATAGCTACTTGGAGAAATTTATTATGCAAAATAAAGAAAGTTACATGAGCTTCTCATAATCAATCAACTATCCAAGGACCCTCTATGTTCTTTAAATAGAGATCATAGACTAGTCGGGTGTTAAGCCACAGATCAATGGTAGGTATGATCTAAGAGAAGTTGAACCGTCGGATCATTCTATGTCTAGAACATATTGTGACCATCGGATTAGAATATTTAAAAATGCATACTAATGCATACTAAAGAAACACACTTTTACCTAATGGATATGTTACACAAGTTGATCTTAACTAAGTCCTAAGTGTCTAAATATCCTAACAATACACACTCAAGTGTAGTGCATAGTTGAGGAAGGAGAAGACACTGGGGCTAGATAAGAAAAATGTTACTACTGTCGGGAGATAACTTACTGTTTTGGGATTTTCTATTTTGGTGTTGATTCTATCTTTGAGGAAGTTGCGGGGTTTTCTCCATTTATGGTTTCCTCGAGGAAAAACACCATGTTCATTGTCTCTTGTGGTTGATTGTTGTGCTTGTTATTCTCTCAGTTAAAGATCCTAATAATTCTAGCTTAATGTTGAAAAACTAACAAGGTAGTCACCAATTGTTGCAGCTACAATTTTTTTCCTAAATTTTTAAAAAAATTTGGACCCTCCTTTTAATTTTATCTTTCCTGGGATTGTTCGGATTCTTGAACTCTGTTTTTCCTCTACTACAAATTTGGATTTTCTTGAGTTTGAATTGAGGTCAATTGTTTACCACTGTCGGAAGTCGTATGACTCATTGACTATTTTCTTTCCGTTGTTTCGAAGTTTAAACAAGCTAGTATAACTGTCACCCAACCGAACATCTTTAGTTTTATTCGAACACTTAACTTTTCTTTGATTTTTCGATGGTTTGGTTTTATCACTATTGGAGGGTAGTTGAAGTTTGAATCGGAGCTTTATTTCTCTATGCAACCACTGTTTCGGAGGTGAAACAAACTAATTTTATCGTTGCCCAACCGAAAGTATTTTGAGTACTTAATGTTTTTTGGTTTTTTTTATTATTGCTATCGAAAGTCAGTTGAACAACAAATCGGGGCATTAGTTCTCTATGCTGCAGATGGACAGTCCTATTTTCACGATGCACTTTAAGTGGTCTTTTGGTTTTATTGTTTAAATATTTTTTGACTTTATCGCTATCGAAACGATGTTTGACTTTGATCGGAGGGATAGTCCTTTGTGTTGTAGACACGGTAGCAGCATTAAGATTTGACTCGTCGATCCATAGTCCTTAGTTATTTCGATCATTGATGTTTTTCATTTGTAGCAGAAGCCGTTGTCAGTCTATCTCCCACCGTTGTGGCTGCGTAGTGAACTATATCGTCGATGTTTAGTGTGTTCAAGTTTCGATGCTTTATTGAATAGTGTTCTATTTTCCAATACATGACTTCGGCGGCATTTAGTGCTTTATACCACCGACATTTTAGAAACCTTCAGCTTTGTCTCGTTGATATTATGGATTATCTTGTGTCTTGAGACACCGATACGTAGCCCTTAGAACCTCCGATCGCTAAAGTTTTCATTTGATCGTGGAGGCTGTAGTTTGAATGTATTTCACCATTGCGGTTCCTTAGTGAACTAACCATCCGACATATAGTTGTTTCATTCACTGATGAGGAGTTTGTCAGCCTGATGCTTAGTATTTTCCCACCGGTGAGGGTTTGTCCTACCATTTTTGTGAGCCTTTACCTTATTTTATGGGCGACAGAGATTTCTGTTTTGGGTTTTCGCGATGAGAACACAGTATAGGGCCTCACATTTGATGATTAGTTTTATTGATAGTGTTGTTTATGTTTTATTGAAAAGTTAGATGATCTTGAATGTAGTCTGGGTTAATGATGAGTTTTTTTTCTTTAACTGCAGACAGATTGAGAGGATTTTTCAGACCCAACTTGGGGATTGCTGCTGCAAAGAAGATATGTCTAGAAGACAAAGCAGAAGAAAGGAATCAATAATGAAGAAGCAGGGATGAAGAAAGTGAAAAAGAAAGTGAGGGTCTGAGATCTCAATAGTTCAATAGCAGCAGAGGCCCAGGCTTGGGAAAATTTCATCAGTGACCAAATTGGTCTCTCTTTAGAAAAAGTTCTATTAAATTTTAATTTAGTGTAACGTATTGTACATCACTCACTAAAAGACAAAATTGTGAGAATGAACGGTTGGGGGGGAAGCCCAAAGTTCACAGGGGGTAGCCCAAAGGTTTTGTTGTTCTGTATAAATATAGGAGAGTTAGATGTAAGAAGGAATTTTTCCCAAATATATTTGTGAGACTATGTTGTAAGAAGAACTATTTCCTTTTGCAAGAAAGGATTACAAGTTTCTTGTTGGAGAAAGCTTGGTGGAATTTTTCAAATGTCGTGCTATGGATTTGTTGAATGTAAACTATTTCATTTTCAGCTTATGTCAATTAACTGTGAGATCGTTCTAACTCTTTGAACCTATGTTCTTGTTATGAATGCACTCTAGTTTATTCTATGAAATTTGCACTGTGAGTAATGAAGGCTTTTCATAAACAATAAGTTATATTGTTGTTCATTTATCTATTAATGTTCATGTGTTCTGAAATAAGTAATAGCTATCTGTGATTTTTCTTAATGCATGTGCGCAAATACATTACTTATTGATAAATGATAATCTTGCTCCCTAGGGATAGGTTAGTTAGTTGATTTTAGTTTTCTTGCTGTGTGTGATTTAGATGTGAAAGAGTTAAGACGAGAGGTAAGAACCTGTACATCACATTGTGACCGCTCTTCGTATTCTCTATCAATCTGCATTTTTAGATAGGAACTTGCATATCATACTTAAATTTAAAAACTAAAAAATATACACAGTGGACCGGGCCGTAACCAGTAAAACCTTCAGTAGCCGGACCATAAATCGGATGGATTCCCCATACCAAATAGTAATGGGCTAGTTGGGAACATTTTTTGGGGAGAATCCCTAATTGTTGTTACCTGTGATTTTCCAGGCATCAACAAGCAGGTGAAGAAACGGGTTCCAACTAGCGCAAAAAAAGACCTCTCGACACTCCTGGAACTCTGGAATTTGAAATAAGTCTTGGTATCTCTCAAGCTCAAAACGATTTGGCATTGTTCAAGATGAGACTAGGATACAGAGTTTGCAGGGAGTATAGGAATAAGGTGGCTAGCACAACTCTATAGGGATAACGGTAAGTGAGAGAAATATAGTAGAGGTTCGCACAACATTGATTTAAAATGTGCCTCATTCAATCAACCAAACAATCATGCAAAAGGCTCGACACGTTTAGGTGATCATGCCATTATGGTAGATCTTAAGATGTGTGTCATTAAGAATGCCTATTTTAATGAGTTCATAAGGTTGCAATCAGTTCAATGATGTCCCATAAGTAAAAATTTCGACAGGTTGAACATATGACTTAATACAAATGCATAACCACATTCATAACCATAATAATCTTGATTTAACAAGAGGATCGACTATTTGATAGTTTACGTGTGCGAGTGGATAAGAGGAGAGGGGTGATGGCAGAGTCATGATGACTGAAAAGGTCATAAGGTCATATCGAATCCATATGGGGGTAAAACGAGATCACAAATGTACAACATCATAGGACAATATTATTCATAATTCCCTTGTAGATGTGACTTAATAATCATGGTATGACTCAGCCAATTTTAACTTTTTTCCCAAACAAAATTAAGCTAACACCTTGACATGATTTTTAATCATTAGTGCTATCATACCACAATTTTTATTCAGATCGTCATTTGGAATTTCATTAAGACCATCATTCGACCCTTCATATGGTCCTGCATATGATCCTTTATATAGATTTTTTCTGTAAAAACATGCTTTATTTTGGATCGAATTGCTGCTAATTATCCTGAAACATTTGTCATTTGTCAGAGATAAATAAACTTTTATATAAATAATCAGAAAAAATTAAAAAAATATATAATCTTCATAGCATACTCTTCCTCCCCCAAACCAAATATATGGCATGTCCTCAAGCCATACAAGAAAAACTAAGTAATTGAACATTAATTTAGTATAGAGTTTTATCATGCTGGGATCACTTTTTGCATGAAAAAGAGAACGAACTAGTAAAATGGAAATGATTCAGATATGTACACTTATCAGAAATAACAATGCTTAGAAATATCAAGTGAATAATGATAGTATAATTGGAAGATGCCATAGGAAAAACTAGTCATCCATGCCTCATTGTAAGGATGTCTTGTCATCTTAAGAATATTTTAAGTTTACCCTAGAGTTTGTGAGATTATACAGCTATGGGTCCTATTTTTAGGATAATCATATCCTAGGTATTGATTGAATTATATGGCCGGATCCAAGCCCAAATTACAACCATTCTCTAATGACACCATAAAACATTTGTCCTAACATGTATTTGTATATTCTAATATTATCATTTTCAACGAACCATGTGCATAGTAGTGCATTAACTAGATCTTTTTTACCGAATATTTCCCCACTGCCAGCAGGCCTATTTACTACCCCGACAGGTTTATCTTGGTACCATGAACGCATAGCCCCGCTGCTGGAGAGCCTGTTCAATACCCCAATGGGTTTACTTGCATTTACCGAGCTTCCTTGTTTTCAGATATTACTTAGCATTGACCCGCTGCCAGCAGCCCTGTTCAGTACCCCGATGGGTTTGCTTCGTAAAATTATTTTGAGTATATGGAATTCAGTTGGTACTAGAGCATGCTAAGCCTACTAAACACATAATTCAATTTTTAAAGAAAATCCTTTAAAAAAAAAATCTTACATAAACTGACCTTAATTATAGATCATGTCAAAAGAGAATAAATTAAAGCTGTTTATTGACCTTTCAGTCTATATTCTTCATAAAGGATAAGTAATGTTCCCCACAAGAAGAAACTTCACTTACTTCCAAGTTACCACAAAAATTCTTAAGAGATATGTTTTGATAATAAGTATAGGATAAACTAGTAGTCGATAGGTATACAATGAAATTTTGAAGAACATGATGATTAAAGTAAGTCTTTCAAGCAACTGTTCTAAAATCAGAAATGTACATGTCTAAATCAAAATACCATGTATAAAATCATAACAAATCATAAACTAAGTGGTTAAGGATGATATACAAGGAAGTCTTCAATTGTGCTATAAACTTCAATTTTGATAGTAACAAAAAATAAAGAGTTAAGATATATTATGAGTGTTTTTAGAGCACTTCCTTTTTCATATAATACCTCATGAGTTTCTTATAGAGCTAAAGTACTAGTAATAAAACTACAGCACTATCCGTAAGATGTAGAACAGTTGGTGGCGGGGTATAGTTAAGATTCCCCCTAATCTGAAAGGTCGCTAGTTCTAATCCCATCGGATACCAAAAAATCCAACCATGTTAAGGGTTGGTGCGGTCCAGGCCGGGTGTGATCCCTGGGTGATTTTGACGGCTTAGATGCCCCTGGTTCATGGTTTCTTAGCCAATGGCAACCCTGCTAGTCAGGGGGGTTCCACCACTTTGCCAAAAAAAAAAAGCTGCAACACTACTTATTAGATGATTCGTATTTATTCTTAACAAAACATCTACAAAATTCACAAGAAAAAGGAAAAAGAGTATTTCCGCTTTTAATTTGACAAAACTACAACAAAGGATCATAGGAATGAAAATGCAGTTAATTTGTTAGAAATTACTCTTACTTATTCAGGAGAACACAAACATATTTACATATATACAAGTAATGACAAAGCAAAATAACTTTTAAGGATTAGGAGGAGGAGGAATAATTTCCTCTTCAACCAATTCCATTTCTCTTTGCTATAAGACATTCTGTACGAAATCCTATTTAGATGTGGGTTGGTGGTAAGATCTAATTTTGTGTCCATTTACTACAAAGGAAATTTTTGAATCATCAATTGTCTTAATTTCTACTGGTCCATTATCAAAATCTGTAACTACTTCATATGGACCCATCCAACAGGTAGTTAATTTTCCTTTAAAATTTTTGTATCTTGAGTCAAATAGCAATGCCCAATTTCCGGTATTAAATTGTTTTTGCTTTATAAATTTATCATGCCATTTCTTCCATTGATTCTGTATTAACATTGTTCTTTGGATTGCATCCTATCTAATTTCATCTAACTCATTAATCTGTAACACTCGTTGTTTTTGTGCTTCATCCAAATTCATGCCTAATTGTGCTGCCATACGAAATGTTTTAACTTGAATTAGATAGGTAAAAGAACTTGTTTTCCATACACCAACTCATAGGGGGTATGTCCAGTAGGGTTTATCCATGTTATCCTATAGGCCGACAAGGTCCCCGGGAGTCTATTTTCCCAATCCTTATGATGTAAGTGAATGGTTTTTGTTAAGATGGATTCCAATACTTTATTGGTTGATTCTACCTAGCCATTAGCCTAGGGATGATAAGCTGAGGATTTATAGTGTCGAATGCCATACTTCGTGGTGAGTTCTTTTATTAACTTAGAAGTGAATTGAGAGCCTTGATCTGTGACAATTTCTCTAGGTACACCAAATCTCATGAATATTTCTTCATATATGAATTCTAATATCGATTTCTCTATGGCCCTAAACAAAGCTTTAGCTTCTACCCACTTAGTAACATAGTTTGTGCAAACTAGGATATACTTATTTTTACGAGACATTGGAGAAATAGGTCCTACAAAATCAAGAGCCCATTTCTCAAAAGGCTTTATCATGACTTGAGGCTGTAAGGGCATCTGATCAGAGGACGTAGGTATACCCATTCTTTGGAAACTCTCACATCCTTTGACATATTTGGCGGCATTCTTGAAAATGCTCAACCAGTAATAACTAGAGTGCAACACTTTGTATTACATCCGCTTATCAAAAGAATGTCGTCCACATGGTCCATCATGGCATGCATGGAGGATATATGTCATTTCATCTTTCCGTACACATCGTCTAATAATAAGATCTGGGCCAGTATGAAATAGATCATTATCAACCCAGGAATAATTAGAGCTCTGTACTATAATACGACGCTTCTTGGGTGGGGACAAGTCATTTGGTAATTTCCCAGTTGCTAAATAATTGACAATGTCTACAAACCAAGAAGTTTGAATAGATACAACAAATAGACGTTCATCAGGAAAAGTGTCATTAACAGGTTTAGTACCGTCATTATGTTGAATACGGGAAAGGAAATCTGCTACTTAATTTTCTTTACCAGGTTAGTCAATGACGGTAATGTCAAATTATTATAATAAAAGAAGCCATTGAGTCACCCTACCATTGGTAATTGGTTTATTAATTAAAAATTTGATGGCAGAGTGATCCATATGCCCAAAAAATTTGTATCCTGTAATGTAATGGCGAAATTTATTAATAGAATAGACTACTGCCATTTTTTTTTCCAGTCACGGTATAATTTATCTCGGCAAGGGTGAAGTTGTTGTTGATAAAATAAATGGTATAAGGTGATTTGCCTTCTTTTTGTCGTAGGACTCCTCTTATGGACGTATCAGAAGCATCATTGGATATATGGAAAGGAAGGGACCAGTCAAGACCCCTCATTGTTGGTGCCACTGAGAATTTAACTTTTAAGACTTCGAAAGCACTTTGACAAGATTTAGTCCATTGGAATTCTACATCCTTTGTAAGGATCTTAAACATTGGTGCAACTATTTTAGTGAAATTCTCAATAAAGCGATGATAATAGCCTGCATGGCTAATAACGTTTCTTACCTCTTTTTGAGTTTTTGGAGACAGAAGGCCAACAATTACTTCTATTTTCGTAGGATCCACCTTGATTCCTTGGGAAGAAACATGATGCCCCAAGACTATACCTTATGTTAATAACATTTTACATTTCTCATGACAAAGGTCCAGGTTTGTTTCTTGACATTGAATCAGGACCTTCCCAAGGTTATCAAGGGCCTCTTGAAAGGTATTACCATAGGCTATAAAGTCATCCATGTATAACTCCACACAGTCATGTATAAGATCAACAAAAATTCCTAAAACTACACGTTGAAAAGTGGCAGGTGAATTACATAAACCAAATGGAAAAACTATATAGGCGTATGTTCCCAAAGGGAATGTAAAAGTGGTCTTATCTTGATCCTTGGGTGCTATTAAAATATGATTATATCCACTATACCCATCAAGAAACAAAAATTATTGTTTTCCTGACAGGGTATCTAACACTTGATCAATAAACGACAAAGGAAAATAGTCTTTAAGAGTGGCCTTATTTAACTCTCTAAAATCAACACAAATATGCCACTTTCCTATGACTTTCTTTGTGACTACCACTAGAGGAGACACCCATATACTATCAGAGATAGGATAGATTAAACCAGCATTGAGAAGTTTTTGTAACTCTTATTTTACTATATATTTTAGAGTAGGATTCATCCTCCTCTGAGGTTGTCTCACAGGTGGAATGGTTGGATCCATGTAGATATGGTGAATACAGGTGCCAGGGTGTATACCTTTCATGTCAGTGTATTATTCCCACACAAATGCTCCAGATTGATTTTTAAGGATATTAAGCAATTGTTCTTATTGGCTCTCAGTTAACCCTGCATTTATGTGTAAAAATTTTCCAGGACTAACTTAACAAGGTACAATATAAGGCCCTATGTGCTCTTCAATTGCAAAGACACATGGTGCTTCTACAAATGTTGAGAGAGCCATATTTTCTTGAAACTAATCTCCAAATATATGATCAAGTTGGGAAAAAGAATGCGTAAAATCTATACAAGTTGTGGAAGAGACAAATTGGTTTAATACATTCTTAGTAGTTTGCTCCTGAAGTGCCTAGAGTACACTAGGAAAGAAGAGGTATTCAATATTTTCATCCCCAAAGGGGAAATATAACCACCACAATGTTTTAGTTACAGGTTCTGCTGGAGGATATAAAATAAGTCTCTGTGTAGACAACCCATTTGAAATGGTCATTTCCCCATCCCTACATACTAGAAAGGATTTAGCTGTGGCTAACCATGGTCTCCCTAAGATAATAGGATGTCCTTTAGAAGGATCCTTTTATTCTATGACCATAAAGTCGATGTGGTATTCCCATGAAGCTACTAAAACATTAATGTCATCCAGGACTCCAGCAGGTTTTATCGTGGTACGGTATGCTAGTTCTAGGATTGAAGGGGTAGGTTGGACAAACTGTCCCAACTGTAAAACTTCTAAAACTGCGGTGGTCATCATATTAATGGAAAATCCTAAATAGATAAGTGTATTTTCTATGGAGGTATTATTTACAATCATAGTTACTACTGGGGCCCCTAGATTTGTATATTTTTCAATCCGAGATTGTTATGTCATACACTCAGACATTTCTCGTATAACATGAATTGTGAGGGGGTCCTTGTGCTTCTTTTTGTGCTCTTAATGCATAGTTCCTTTATTACCTTGCTGTAAATTGATATATCCTTAATGGATTGTAATAGAGGAATTTTGACATAGATATTCTTTAACTCATTCATAATGTCATACTGGGGACAAACTACAGTTTCGCTATTGCTAGTCATTCTGAAAATGGAGGAATCCTTTGTTCCTGAATGGTTTCTTGTTGAGGATGGGTATGCACTAGGATATTTGGAATATCCACATCTTGCAGAATAGCATCATTCATGACTTCATTTGAATCTTCTTCATTATCCTCTTCATGAATGATGATTGATGATTTGGGTCTTTCATTTACAACTCTTCCAGATCGTAATTGTATCTCAGGTACATTTATAGTCGAAATAACATCGGATGGAGGATTTTGAAACTCAATGCTATTAAGAGCTTGAGTTGGCTTATTATTTGGATTAGGTATCGGTTTTGCAGGTAACAATGTAGGTCATGGAGGGTTTGTATTTTGGAAGTGATGAGGTTGTTGTGTAATAAGGGGAACTTGAGGCACAAACCCTGGTAAAAATTGCTAGGTATTAGCTGAGTACTGAGGATACAGGTGGTGGTTGGGGGTAGGATTGTCCCCTCCACCCCTGTGGCCAATACTTTTGTTGAGTAAAATGAGGAGGAGGAGGATATTGGGGTGGCCACTGCTTCCAACTTGTAGTGCTCCACTGTTGAGGTGGTTGGTAAGGTTGGTAATAAGGTGGAGGTTGTGGTGACAAATTCAGATATGGTGGCAAATCCTTTGGTTTCCAAGGAGGCCTCCTGGATGTTTCACCAACATCCCCACTCTTGTATATGGCTTGTAACCATGGTAATGATGGGAAATCGTCTGTTGGATTCTCTTCCATACAAATGTGACATACTGAGATGTTATTGAATGAGCATTCCTGTTGGGTATGTTTAGTCCTACATCTTGGATAGAAAATACTCATCGATGCTTGTTCCTCATCTTTCCTTTTCTTAGATTGTAATGCATCTAGTTGGGAACCCATTGCTCCTAAAATATCATTTTTAAAATTTTCCAGTAGGTTTCCTAATTCCATCCTTGTAACTCCTCCTGAACTGGGAGTATTTCCTTTTATATTTCTATTATAAGGCTCTCGAAGAGTTCTCCCAACTTTCCCCCTACTCCTAGAGTAATTTCTACATATCTCCCCGATTTGTACAAAAGGTTTATGAGAGATATCATTGGATGCCATGAGATTAAGGATTTCTACCAAGTCTTCTGAGATCCCTTTAAGGAATAGTGTACGTAATGCATCTTATCGAAGGTCGTTATGTTTAGATTTATGTAATATATAGATAAATCTCTTGAGATAGTATTCCAAGATCTCATCTTCAAGTTGTTGTATCTTAAATATATTTTTTCGAGAGTCTCTTGGTTTGCGATACTCTTGGTACTTCCATATGAATGTAGTTTTCATATCTTCCCATGTCCTAATACTAGATTCTTCGAATCCCATGAACCATCTTGAGGAAGAGTATTTTAGTGTATCCAGAAAAGGTTTTAATTTATGGGCATCTTGTAGATAGTTATAAATTCTATAGAGGATGTCAAACTTGAACAAAAATGTGTCCAGATATTCATTAATTTTCCCATAGAAAGTAGATAAGGAGGAAGGAGGGATGTTCTTCATATTTATATATTGTGCAGTGTGTAAAATAGGGAACTCGAAGGTGATCTCAGTTCATTGTTCTCCTTCTCCTTCATAATTTCTAACCTCATCATTATCTTCATTCTCTCCCCATCACTCCGTGTAGGTTTGATTCGTAAAGATTGTGAACCTAGGAGGATCCTTTCGAGGTGATAATGGGACGTCCCAACGTTCTTTTTCGGGGGAGATATTCCTATGATCAACTATGTTTTTATTAGATTCTATAGGAATGGTAGGTGCTACTGTGGAGGTTTTTATCTATGAAATAGATGGATTTGTTTAGCCGCCAAAGAGGGCTTGTACCTGGGTAGGATCAATGAAATCAACAAATTTAGGCTCCCCTACTAATGACAAAGTTGTATTGTTAGGTTTCTACACTAGTGGAGGGTTGAGGGTTTCCGAAGGTTGGCCCTCTTTAATTCCTTGATGAATGGGATCCTTATGACTTCTTGTCAGGATTTATTCCCTGTCTATGGTTTCTCCTATAAAGTATTTAGGTTTCCAAGTAGAACTACTTCCTATGTGGCTTCTCCGATACCTTTTTGCTGAGTTAGTGGTTGGCGTATTTTGTCCCCTGTAAAGGTTAGGGATTTTAATAAGGTTTTGATAATTAGATCTAACATATCTACCCTTAGAATCTCTAGGTATGTTCATGAAAAAATAAACTAAAGGAAAACCTATGCTACTAATACCACTACTACCAGATTTGAGGGCGCTTGTTATAACAGATGCACAGTTTCTTACCTCTCATCTTACCACTCCCCCGCCACCAGCCTATTACTAAACTTCATAAGGGAATTCTGCTTAATCTACCTTATTGAACAACTTCCCAACAACGACGCCAAAAATGTTGGGTGTTATAATGTCTTAATTAATTCACCTAATATTTAATTATCGACTGAGGTTGGTAAACTTCAAGTTGACAGAAAGTATATGCGAAGGTAAATGGGTTCCTAGGGTGTCGTAGAAATATTTTAACAAAGAAAAGATCAAAAGATCTTTCAAAATGAAAAATCGAGTCAAAATCCTATAAATTCAACTAGAAAGATAATTAAACCAAACAAAGTGCTAGACTAGAGCAGTATCAAGCTATACTACTCTACTCTATGGACTAATATTGAAAGATAAAGATGTAAACAATATTATTCTATTCTTTATGAACTATTCTACTTCTTAACAATTTCAGAAACTAACTATACAAGGGAGGATTATATTAGAAATCAACTATACATGCAACTAACAAATATACATAATGGTTCAAACTAAACTTATCTAATTCTACTCTCCTTGATTGTTCTGTGGATATGCATTCACCGTGATTGGAACTGGGGTAGGAGTAGTGTCAAAATGGATTTCAAAAGAAGTGAATAAACTAAATGGAATCAAATCTAACTTAATTTCTACAAATATGTACTAAATAAGGAATGTCCAATTACAGGTGATAGTAAACATGATGATCTATTCCATAAGCAAATGAATCTTAGTTAAAAAGATATTATGAACAACTAATCTATTAAGAGACAAGGTTCTTTTTAAAGATTACTTTCATAAGTGACAAATTCTTATATGAAACAAATGTAAAGGAAATATAACTTATAAACAAGTAAAATATCTTAATGAAAGAAGCAAGTAGAAAACTTAATAAAGAAGATTTAATGGGAAGCAAGTAGAAAACTTAATAAAGAAGATTGAATTATGAAGCAAGTAGAAAACTTAATAAAGAATATTGAATTATGAAGCAATCTAAAAACTTAATAAATAAGATTGAATTATGAAGCGAATAGAAAACTTAATAAAGATAACTCTTTTAAGTCCTACTCTCTAAGTCTATTCAATCACCACACAGTGAAAGAAACAATTCATACTACTATAACCAATCTACAAAGTGCTAGTGTACTTCTCTAGAATTTTAACATGTCTAACCCTAAACTTAACACACATAAGGATAAATAAAATCAAACTAAAGATATAATTACAAAGCATCACAACAATATTGAGGAAAGAAATCAGAAACCACAGTAAACCAAAACACAAGACATACCTCAAAACATAGGGTGAACGGAAAGAAAAATAGGAATAAAGACTTTAAACAGTCTAACCTAAGACTTTAATAATAAATATAACTATTATCTAACTACCACAGTTAGAATATAATAAAAAAGATAAAGAAACAAGTTTAAAATAGATTAAAGAAACTAAAGGCTAAATGAAGGGTTGGATAACAGATTGGAATGTAGGTCTAAACAACATGCTAAATAGGCTATTTGAATGATAGTTTGTATACAAAAAACACTAGAATTTTAAGAAATATTTAATATAAATGATTTCGAGATCAGCTGATTCATGCACATGATAACAAAATGCAAAGGAACAAGAATTGAACCTACTTAGTAATTAAATTGAATCAATAAAGTAACTTAAACTAGTTCATAATTATGAAGAAATCATTACTCATTGCACTTATTAAAAAAAATAAAACATGATTGAATTAAATCTAAAACTTAGATAAAAGCTGACATAGTCAAACCTAACTACAACAAAACTAAACCTACAGAATTAAACTAACTAAATTCTATTTAATTGTAACAATGAAACCAAACATAAGGGTGAAAGAAAACATGGAAAGTAAACTAGAAACAAAGCTATGCGTGCAACCGGTTTTTAATCTATGAAATGATATTACACTCTCATTACAACGTTATAATAAACACACGCTACAAGAAATAATAAACTGGACAATTGCAGGAAATCAAATCACATAAAAAAATTTGAAACAAAATTATACTAGTTGCAAGAAGGAGATAAAGGAAATACACACAAGACAAAAACCACTAGTTGATGAGGGGCCTTCTCAGTAATCAGGGTGGAAACTTTCTAAATGCTTACTCGAACATGATCATATATAGCATGAACATAACTTCTATTAAATTGAGAAACAATATTATAGAGTTCTTTAACAACAATTGATTAAATGCATAAACTGGCTAACTAAGCACTCGCGTGGAGGCTGATATATATATTGTTTACAGAGGTGAGCAGGTCGACCCTTTAGTGGTCGACCACTCTGTAAATTTAGTCAACCTTGATTACAAATGGCTGATCAAGAGCCAACACATAATGATTCTTCCTACATCACACATTAGTTTTCCTTCGCGCGTGAGGTGTTGTATGGGTCCTCTTTGGCATGACTAGTGGCATGGTGTCAAGCAGAGGAGAACACTGGTGAGTCTTATAGAATGAGGATCATGCTTCCATCTAGACGCGTGGACAATAGGCAGTTTGCAGACTGTTCCATGCTTTAACATTTGGGGATCTAACGTCAACAACGTGTGGTTGGCTCGGCAGGCTGAACCATGAGCTGGATATGCTCTACACATATTTAGGGTCGATGTGTTGTCTGTTAGTTGGCTTGTTGAAGAATATGGTATGAAATAACAAATTGAGCATCAAACATATATCAAATATCATCGAATTAACTGATAAAATCATGAAATAACAAGAATGAACCAGAACTTTCATAAACCCACAATATAGTCGTACCTGGGGCTGAATAGTGAGCTGCATGATAGAAAACATGTCAGAAGGTGACAAAACATATGTCAAACATGTAAATTAATAGATAAAAATGATGACAAAAATGGGATCAATAGTATGGATGGTCCACGATGAGTCCTCACAGATGGCAAGGCCTGCATCTAGGTGCGATCGATATCTACATTCAATTGTAGATGGTTCAGCTAGTCGATATTATGGACCAGGATGATGGAGGATTACATCATCCTTGGACCTGTGTCCTAAAGTGATATGAATTTATCATCGCGCAAAAATATCATGTGTACTATAGGTAGTGTGGAGGAAAAGGATTAAGTAGATTGAAGTGTGGCTGCAAAGGATCAAGAAGGATCAAAGGGATGCTGCAAAGGATTGAAAGGATCGAAAAGATCGAAGTGCTACTGGAAAGGATTGAGAAGATCAAAGTGCTACAAAAAAGGATCAAGAATATGGAAGTACTCCTGTAAAGGATCAGAAGATCGAAGTGCTTCTACGAAGGATTGAAAGGTCGAAGCGCTACTGTAAAAAGGATCAAGTGATCGTGTGATGTAGAAGACGAAGACATTGAAGAGTAACTATTCCAGTTACAGATTATGAAAACTTCCTATGACGTATATATGTATTACCTCGATACCGTTGAATATATTGTCTCTTTGTTCTCCTATAGTATAGGTTTATGTGGTTAGTAGAATAACCTTCTCCTTAAGGGGGAGTGATGAAATATTGTAACTTCAAAGGTATTCTAAATGTATTTTACTGATGTAACCCAAGGGAGATGTTATTATTCCTTCGTCGGGTGTCACTATTGTAATTGGTCATTAGAGAATCATGAGGTAAAGAATCCATTGTAATTTAGGTCATTAGTACCCTAATGAATAATATAAAATAATGTTTTGACTCTTCCTAGGTGAAGTTGACCCAAACAGTTTAGCGAGGCCGACTTGTTTAGGGTAAAAGTCAGTTGGCTCAAGTGTATAAATAGAAGTGTTGTGCTTCTTATTTGAACATAGAAACACTCACTTGTGTAGCGCAAAGGAGAGAGAGAGAGAGAAAACAATAAAGAGGAGAATACTTGTTTTTGGGGTTATATCTTATACATATTATACAGAGGAATTTTTGCTGGGTTTTCTTTCCCTTGAGGTTTTCCCAGGATAAATATTGTGTCTATTTTGTGATTGTGTTTCTATTAGTGATTTTGCATATGCTACTACTGTGAATTTGAAATGAATATTAATGATATCTAGTCTAGCATATGAAATATTATCAATATTTTCCCACGGTAATTACTTTGTAAAAAGAAAATATTGTAATATGGTTGTGTATTGTATTGTAGCATTATAAAACGATCTACGTGATTGTGTGAGAGAGATTGAGAGAGAGAGAGAGTGAAGAGGAAGTGCAACAAGTGTGCTACAGGTTGTATCCCTTCATATTACTGGACAATATAATAATAAAGGACTGGCAATTTCTTTGTGGTCGTAGCCCATCTTGAGTGAACCACGTTATATTGGTATCTCTCTTGTAATCTGTTAATGTGTTTTATATTTGTATCTCGTTTTATTGTTATTGATATACAATCCTTTTTTCTAACAATTGGTATCATAGCCAAAGGTATATTTGGATGGAAAACTCACAGGAAATAAGGGTTCCTAGTTCGAGTGGGGGCAATGGAAAAATAAGGAAATTTTAGGGTCAAGATATTTAATGGGAAAAACTACCAGTTATGGAAGATGGACATGGAGGTCTATACATATAAGAAGGATTTGGTCCTACCGTTGGGAGGAAAAGGAAAATAGATGGCGAGTGTGAAGGAAAAGAAATGGTGAGACATGACGTAATGCATTGACAATGGAGAGTATGGGAAGATAAAGGGAGAGAGGAAAGATCTCGGGTAATCACAACAAGTATTGAAAGGGAATATCCAAGTCCAGACTAGGAAATATAAAGTCTTGGAATTGTGGTAAGAGAGGTCATCTGAAGAAAGACTATAGAGATCCAAATAACAAAGGAGATAGACAGTACAAGACTACTCAAGAATAAAATGTAGCAGGTGATGCGTTACAAGATCCTTTGATTCTTTGATTAATTAATACTAGTGATTACTTGGTAGTATATTTAGGGGATTCATTTCATGCTACACCCCATAGAAAATTCTTTCATGATTATGTTCCATCTTTTTTTGGACATGTTTTATTGGGGGATGATGGACCATGCGGAATTGATGGAATGGGTAAGGTACATATTAAGTTAAATAATAGAAATGAATGGATTCTAAAATATGTAAGGCATATTCCTGCTATGAAAATAAATATGATCTCAATAAGGTGTTACACCGAAATATCATCATGTTAAGCCATGTGTTAACCCTATTCATAATCCCTAAAGTTTTCTCTACTAAACTGGGTTGATTTGAGGTTGTTCCCACCATTTTTACCCTCTCTAGATAGGCCGATGCTTTCTCATTCATGCTTGGTGCATTGGTGGCAGTCTTTCTCCTAAGAAAAGGTGCATCGACGCTCTTTCCCTTCATGCTAGGTGTGCCAGTGGCACTCTTTCCCCTTATGCAAGGTGCATTTCCGCTACGTCTCCTACTACTAGGTGTGTCGACGCTCTGTCTCCTATTTCTAGGTGTGTTGATGGTGTTTTGAGGGAAAAAACAAAGCTTTGAGGCCCTTCTCGAAGGTGGATGAGGTGGAGGAATTTACCTACATTCTAAGTGAGGTGGCATTCGGTTCCTAACCTATGGGTAAGATCCCTTAGACCCCTCCTCCTAATCCTCAACCTACTCTATCCCTTCAACCTTATAATTTAAACCCTATCTCCATTGTGAAGGGTGGAAGGACTATGGTAATTTTGTGCTGGTAGAATTTCTAGGTGATCCCTATCATCATTTGGGAGGATTACTAACTTGCTTTGGAGGCTTGGCTTGGATTTTTGGATGGAAGGTTGCAGCGTTAAGGCTAGCTTGTGACATTCCTTTTCATTGTAATTCTATGTATCTCCTTGATTACATTAATATAAACTCTTTCCATAAACATTGATGTGTTGATGATGTCTAGATCTTTCTTCCTTAACTGTTAGCTTAGATCAATTCATGGTTGGATACACATGTATTGTTTTCTTGTTTCCACTTTCTCTACAGGGTTTTGCAGCTCAAGATCTAAAGTCTGTAGAGCTTGGATCAACAAAGAGAGAAGAGGATTTGCATAATTCAGGTAAGTGATCTATCTGTTGACTTTCATTTCTATTTGATCTAGGAAAGTAGGTTGTATTGTGTACTTGATTTGTTCTAGATCCACTTGGACTAGGGAGATCTAGCTTGAGTCCGCTTGAGTATATTTATCCGATAACACAAGATAGTTTGGAAATAGAGGTTGTTTGTCTATGTTTGGAAAAACGTGGTGGAAGATCACTAAAGGAATAATAGTAATAGAAAAACGAGATAGGACATGTATGTTGTATTTATGTCCTTATAATATTGATGAATCTATCTCTATAGATTCTATAGAAACAAGTGCAGTGTTGTGGCATCATAGGCTTGGTCACATGAGTGAGAAGGGGATGCAGATTCTACACTCAAGGAAATTGCTTCCAGATATGAAGTAGGTAAGTTTGGAATTATGTGAGAATTGTGTTTTTATGGAAAACAAAAAATATTTATATTTCTCAGGGTTGAGAAATAGAAGAATAGTGAAAAGGTAGAGCTTGTGCATACATATGTATGGGGACTGACTCAGGTACAATATCTTGGTGTCTCTCATTATTATGTTACTTTTATTAATGATGTAACTAATAAACTTTTGGGTTTATTACATTAGGAATAAATCTAATGTGTTTTCTACTTTTAAGAAGTGGAAATATTTGGTTGAGAATAAGATAGGAAAATGGTTGAAATGTATCAGATCTAATAATGGAGGTGAATACTATAGTAAGGAGTTTGGTAGTTATTATTCATACCATGGGATTCATAGAGAGAAGACAATACTAGGAAAACCACAAGAAAATGGTGTGTCAGAAAGGATGAATAGGATGATCATTGAGCGTGCAAGGAGTATGAGATTGCATGCAGGGTTGCCCTTACAGTTTTTGGCTAATGTTGTAGAAACTATTATTTACTTGATAAACATAGGGCCTTGAATCTCTTTGGATGGTGGTATCCCATAGGAGGCATGGACATGTAAAAATGTAAAATACTCATTTTTGAGAACTTTTGGTTGTGAAGCATTTGTCCATATTGATAAAGAAAATAGAACAAAGCTTGAGGATAAATCCAAGAAATGTACCTTTATTGGATACAAGGTTGATTATCTTGGTTATCGATTATGGGATTATGAAAATCACAAAATCATTAGGAGTAGAGATGTAGTATTCAATGAAAAGGTTATGTACAAATATCAGTTGCAGGGAAAGAAACAGGAAAATGAAAACACATAGTACATAGTTCTTGATGAAATCAAAGAAAATGATGTTCCAAAAGTACCAAAAAATCAAGAACATCAGCAATTACCTCAAAATCCTGCAAGTGTAAGAAGATCTATTGGGTTAAGTTGACCCCCTGAACGATTCTATTCTTCATTGTATTTTTTATTGATGACTGATTCTCATGAACCGAAATGTTATGAAGAAGCAATGCAGGTGGAAACTATAAAGAAGTGAGAGAAAGACATGAATGAGGAGATGGACTCATTGGAAAGAAACCAAAATTGAGATTTGGTTGAGTTTCATACAGGTAAAATATCAATACATAATAAATGGGTTTACAGATTGAAGGAAGAAGATGGAGGAAAGAAGAGGTACAATGTTAGACATGTTGTAAAGGAGTTTGCACAAATGAAATGTATATATTTGGATAAAATATTTCTCGTGTTGGTAAAATGAATTTAATTAGGACTATTTTGAGTTAAGTGGTGGTAAAAGATATGCATCTTAAACAGTTAGATGTAAAACCAACCTTTCTCCATGGGGATTTGGAGAAAGATATTTATATGTAGAATCAATAGGGGTATGAGGTCAAAGGGAAGGAGAATTTGGTTTATAGATTGAAGAAGAGCTTGTATGGTCAGAAGAAATATCCAAGGTAGTGGTACATTCAAAATTTGATAAGTTTATGACAGAACAAGGTTATAGTAGATGTCATTCTATTGGCATGTTGTTTTAGGATTGCGCAACATCATGAATGCTGCTCAAGGAGAAAGATATCGTGCAAGATGGAGCCTTATCATGCATGTCAGAGCTATATTTTTTGATGTAATTTTGGTCATGTTTTGTATTTTTGGACCACATCATGTGGATATTGGTCATTATTTTGTAGAATCAGTTAAGAAGTAGTTAGGCAGTTTTCTAAGTGGACCTCGTTTGTAAAGGAGCAAGCCTATAAGTAGATGGTGAATTGAAAATGTTAGACATGATTGATGAAATTTTGGGGAGATAAGTCTTTGCATGTTATGTGAGATCTACGCATGAATTGAGATCTGTCGATCTATGTATTGAAGAACCATTTGGAGAATTTGTGGTTTTGTGTGAAGGCCCAATATGACATGACAGAGGTTGGGCAGAACTATTGTGTCCTTTTCTATTTTATTATTTTATTGTCTTCTATGAATCAATTATGAATGCAATGTGTATCTGCAACATGGATCTATAAATGATGCGATCTTTCCCCACTTTGAATGATGTTATTCTGCTACATCTGTTTGTGCATCAATGTTTAATATCAGTTCTTGTATGATAATGTGATCTGCTAAATGATGATATTGTTTTGTTAAAGAATAAGTTGAATGATTAGATCTGTTAATGTCATGCTAAGTTGATAAGTAGATGCACATGGTCCTCTCTCATTCTATGGAAACTTGGTTTAGTCATCTCTCCCTCGAACATCTTAGGTGAAACTTTATCCGCTCTGCGAGTGTTGCCGGATGGAGTAAAACCTATCTAGGCTGGTGCTCAGGGAGATCACAGTGGTTTGGGTGTTCACAGAGAGGGAGCCCCTGTCAACTAGTTTTGTGTCAACAAATGGTTTCGTTTCCTAGACCTGAGTGCGACTAAAGGGAGTACATGTTGTGGCATCCGAAAAAACCAGAAATTCAATATTGGTTTGACCAAAAGCTACGAGAGTTTGCTGATAAAGAAAATAAGAACCCTGGACTAACGACGGATAAGTGGCTGAAAAAGTACATACATGACGGTCCACACGAGTATTTTTCCTCTAAATTCCCGATCATCTTGTATGTGTGGTTGGCGCGATTGACCTATTGCAAGAAAATTTTTCAAGGAGGTGAGCCAACATCCTGGACCCCATAATTGACCTAGAAGTTGCAAGAGGTAGACAGCAGAGCATCATGGGCTATTGAAGCTTGGCTCGACAGTATCTTGGAAGGCTATATCACTGAGTTTGTGGTTGATACAACCAAATCATATAGCGAAGCATAAAGGGATTTATTTAATAGGCCACGAGGTAGGTTTCTCTTTTCATTGCAATTATCTATTAAGATGCTCATATGTGAAAAGGGAATATTGAAGATGCACCTTGAGTAGTAGAACTCTGGTGTTCATAGGATGTGGATACCGCGAAGATAGGGGTGGACAAATGGAATGATATGGGGTAGATGCATGAAAGTTACGACGATATTGTGAGGGAATCCAAGGAAGCATTAGAGGAATTTTGGGGTCTAAAATGGGCCTCCTAAGGAAAATAATAAAATAATAGTTAAAATAATAAAATAATAGTTAAAATAATAAAATAATATTGATTAATTTTGGAGGAAGAAAGAAAAAAACTACTTTTTGTGTTCGTATTTTCGACATATCTCCCTGTGTTTTTACTCAAATTTCGATCGAGAGAGATCGTTGGATGTAGAATTTGATTCTGCATCCAACGAGTACCCCCACTGCATACTTTTGACGGAACCCGCTACACCAAAAACAAGAAATACATGAAAAAACGTGATGATGATGTCATCATCACGTTTTTTCATGTATTTCTTGTTTTTGGGGTAGAGGGCTCCATCAAAAGTATGCAGTGTGGGTACTCGTTGGATGCAGAATCAAATTCCGCATCCAACGAGCTCTCCAGATCGAAATTTGAGTAAAAACACAATGAGATATGTCGAAAATACGAACAAAAAAAGTAGTTTTTTTTAATGACAAATATGTCAATTCAACCATTATGGTTGACTTATTTTATTGAAATTCTATTGGTTCTTGAATTCCAACTCACAAAAACTTATTTTGGCACATTTTCTTATAAGGCCCATTTTAGACCCCAAATTTCCTCTAATGAGAGTGGTCTTACAAGAGGAGGCACAAGGTTTCGACAAGAGAAGAGGCAGAGGAGAGGGGAAGGTCCTGCTGCGATCGAAACGCAAGATCGCAAAGGAAGACCACATGGGATGAAGTGACCCTATAGTGACAATGAGGACTACTAGGATACGCCTGAGGTAGAAGTAAGATCAACCCCCAGAAGCAATGTAACCACACCTCCACACACTACATCACAATCAGGAAGAAACACAAGTTCAACACCGACTTTTTCTAATGTGCCAGCATCATTCTAATAGTAGAATATCAACAACTATAGGAAGAAGGCCCAGGATGGTGGGAGACAAGGCAAAGTTACCTTTATTTCATGGAAATGGGACTAAGGATCCCGAGTAGTACTAGTTCTTGTGTGAGGCAGCATGGATTGTCAGGAAAACGGTGGATGATGATGCAAAAAAGGGCCAATTGGAGAAAACTCTTTGGGGTCATGCACTGGATTGGTGTATGAAGTTTGTAGAAGTTCCTACAGGGGATTCAGTGAAGACATTAACTGAAGTTAGGAAAGGATTACTTGAAGAGTTCAGAAAACCAAAATATGAAGCGTAATACATTACAGAATTGAAGGAAATTAACGAGTATATAAATGAGACTATTTCGGATTTTGATTAGAGGTTCAAGACACTAATGGAAAGAGTCAATTTTGAGATGAGAAAAATTAAACATAAATAATGCTTCGTTGTAACACTACTATCTCATATCATATTACCGTTGATGGAGCAGAGTATTGCAACAAAAAGCGAAGCTATGGAGATTGCAATGAAGTTGGAAGCTTCACCCTTTGGAGAGAATGTAGTCGATATGAACCAGATTCAAACATAGCTAGAGAATATGACACTCCAGTTGCAGGATATCAAGAAAGGAAAAAGAGAATCACAAAGAATTTTGGTGTACTTGATGTCACACAGATGGACATTCTAAGGATAATTTCCTAGATTTCTGAAACTACCTGTTGTCAGGAGCACTGAACCCATTAAGTTGTGGCAGTGTACCATGGTGCTGCATTTGTTAAGTATATTAGGCATCGACATGAGGATTGTGGGTACATGCAGAAGATGGTAACGAAGCCGATGAACTTATACTGCATGCTTTTACGATCTATTGGGAATGAAGATGAGGATTGTCATGCATATGACCTTCTGTAAGAAAGAACATATGACTCGTACTATGTGAAGGGAGAGGATCATCGGGCGGTGTAGCATCCACAACCACAGGCGGTACAACCACCACCGCAACAACAGTTCGTACCATAACCACAAACGCAGATACAGTTTGTACTAGAATAACCACAACAGAATTTTGTGCCACATCCACAGTATAATCAGATGTATATGCCTTTGTAGTAGTGACAATATGTTTAGTCAGCAAGGTATGTTTAGAAACAGCAAAATCCCCTGCAACATCAATTTAATCAACCGCAATAAGGAGGATTTCATGGAGGATTCCAAGGAGGACGAGGTGGAGGCTTTGGTCGAGGAGGAGGATGAGGTCACAGACCAGTGCAATGTTATAATTGTGGTGTACTGCGACACTATCAGAGAAATTTCCTACAATTGCAAGCACAGTGTACGTGTAGGTATTGTATCGCTATTGATCACACTGTTGAGAAGTGTCCACAACTGATTGCAAGGTGGTAGGGAGGAAATTTTCTGCAATTGCAGAACCAAAATCAAGTGCAGAACCATAACCAGCTGCAAAATCAAAACCAGAACCAAATTCCAATTTAGAACCAGAATGCAAATCAGAATGTGAAACCACCTGTAAATCCACCTGTGAATCCACCGCTGAACCAGAACCAAGGACTGACGGCTATGAACACATTGAAGTCCTTCTTAATCCCTGTAAAATAACTCAAGATTAAAAGGTCTAGAATAATATTTCGAGGCTCCATCCATCTCACACTTAAAAATGTCCCAGGGGGTGACAACAAAAGACCCATGGAAAGGAAGAAAGGTAAACAGTATATTATATATAAATGATCCCATGCCAAGAATTGAAATCCAAAAGGCCAATAAGAGTAAAAAAAAAAGCTCCTAAGAAAGCAATATGTATCCAAACGAAGTACTAAATCATATCAGTACAAAATTGCCAAAGTTCTTCTTCGTTCGTGAGCTGAAAATCAAATATATCTCTCACACAAAAGGACACTATGGATAGAGGAGCCTGAATATAAAAAATTCAGAAAGAAAGGCATGCAGGAGGACTCACAAAAGGACAAAAAAGGTGCAAAATGGCATGGGAATGAGGAACAAATGAATATTTATGTTTACCATATGTTACGATCTTGTGGTGTCCAAGCTGGAAGCTACCCAAAGACAAAGGTAAAAATGAAACTCATCTTCTTGGCCTAAGAAGAGTTATCTTGACTTTGAGATCTTGGTTCCCATTTTCCTAAATTGGACTATCATCAATGATTAAAAGTACATATATTTGCCATTTGGGAAATCCAAACATCTAGAAAAATTCAACATGTTTGTTTTATTGTTAAATAGTCTATTACTTAAGAAAGAAATTGTCCAGAGATCTACGTTCACCAGGTAGTCACCAATTGTTGCAGCTGCAACGTTTTCCCAAATTTTTTAAAATTTTGGACTCTCCTTTTAAATTTTGTCTTGCTTAGATTTGTTGGGATTGCTTAACTCTATTGTTCCTTTGTTGCAAGTTTGATCTTTTTTTATTTGAGATAAATTGTTGAATGAATATCTTTGTCTACTGATGTTGTTGATTTGAACTTGGGTTTTTGACTTATGGATGATTTCCTATTTTCACTGTCGAAAGTTTATTGGACAGTGAATCGAGGTCGTAGTCATCTATGCAGCCGCCGTTGCAGAAGCTTAATTATGAAGGACACGATCTAAAGCCTTGTTTTTTGCTGAAGTGCTTTTTGTTTTATTTTATTTTGGCATTTTTGTTTCATCACTGTCGGAACATTAGTACTTTTTTTTGCCACCGTTTTGGATGGCATAGTGCAAGCACTCCGACGGAAGCCTTTATCTTTGCCGATCCCGTGGTTTTTTATTTTTTATTTTTCTCTTGTCGCTATCAGAATTGTGTTAACTTTTGATCGGGGGATTAGTCTTTGGTTTTTGCAATCGACGATGTCCTCGGTTGCCGCAGAGTCTGTAGTCTATTTTGATTCCCGCCATTGCGGCTTCGGAGCAGACTAACCATTTGACGGGGTTGTTTTGATTTCTGTCGATGTTCTGAATTTTGCTGATGATTCGCTGGATTTTCTCTATTGGTTTGTTTCATTTTTCTCCGATGTTTACTGGTATACGGAACCTTTGGTCCATATAATGCCCTCCATTGTGGCTTCCTTTTGAACTAGTCGTCTAACGTTGTTGTGGTTCGGATATCTTATACATCGACAGCAGCTTTTAATGCTTTATTTCACCGATGGTGTGTTTGATCACGAAAGCTGCAGTCTTATGGTATTCCATCATTGCGGCCCTTCAGTGAGTTGATCATCTGATTTCTATAGTTTTTCTACTCTCCAAAGTGGATTATATGCCAAGTGCTTAGTGTCTATTGTTTTCGACTATCGGTAGAGTGTTCCCGCCGTGTTTTTTATCGTGCCATTACTCTATTTTATGGGATGGTGGAGTTTTCCCATGGGTGCTGGTCGAGTCAAAGTTTCAATGATGAAGAGTGCAGTTTGGGGGATTTGGTGTGTTGAGGAGTGGTGGTTACTTTGTCCTTTTTCATGCTTCCATCAGAGAATGTCGAATTGGTCCAGTTGCGGCCAAGATTGAGATACAGAGTCTATTTGAACAATGGATTTAGAGAATTTTTAGGCCCAACGTGCAGGGTTCTCTTTTTTGTGTGTCTTTTCATGCTTTAAATTTGTTTATAGTTCATTTCACAGAATGCATGTATTGATGCAATTTGTGTTACTTTGTCAAACGCTAAGTGATATAATGATTGGTTATTCATGACAGGGTGATTACTGTTGTAGAGAAGACGCATCTAAAGGACAAAGCAGAAGGGAGCTAGCAAAAGAAAAGAAAAATAAAGAAGCAGAAATAGAGAAAAGAAGAAGAAATTCATGGCTAAGCTCAACAGGATCTACCAAGAGACCAACGGATTACTGAGCAAAATAAATAGAGGCAGAGGCCCAGCTTGGAAAAGTTCGGCAGTTACCAAGCTGGTCCCTTTTACATAAAAATGCTCTTAAATCATAAATCTGAAATGTAAGGTTTGTATGAGTCATGAGCACTCACAAAATCACAAAACTGTGAGATTAAACGGTTGAGGGAGCCCAAAGGTCACCCAGTGGGGCAACCCAAAGATTTTTTTGTTTTTGTATAAAAATAGGAAGGTTAGAGGGAATAATGGACTTTTTCCCAGTTAGATTTGTGAAGACATGTTGTAAGAATAACTATTTCCTTTTGCAATAGATAATTACAATTTTCCTGTTGGAGAAAGCTTGGTGGAATGTTCAAATGATGTGCAATGGATTTGTTGAAGGGGAACTATTTCATTTTCAGTTGTTGTCCATTAACTGTAAGATCGTTCTAACTTGTTGAACCTATGTTCTTGTATGAATGCTCTCTAGTTTATTTTATGTAATTTCTATTATGAGTAATGAATGATTTTCATAAACAATGAGCTATCTTGTTGTTCATCTATCTATTCATGTTTATGTGTTTTGAAATAAAGAACAACTACCTGTGATTTTTCTTAATGCATGAACAATAATACATTACTCATTAAATTATAATCTCGCTCCCTAGGCACAATTTAGTTAGCTAGTTTTAGTTTTCTTGTTGTGTGTGATTTAGATGAGAGAGAGTTAAGACGAGAGGTAAGAACATACGCATCACATTGTGACCGCTCCTCGTATTCTCTATCAATTTGCATTTTAGATAGGCACTTGCATCTCATACTTAAAAATAAAAAACTAAAAAGATACACGGTGGACCGGGCCGTAACTGGTAAAACCCTTAATTTTGGTTACTTGACCTATGGTAGCTGAACCGCAAACCGGATAAATTCCCCATACCAAACAGTAACAGGCTAGCTGGGAACATTTACTGGGGAGAATCCCTAACTATTGTCTCCTGCAACAATCTAGGCCTCAATAGTATCATGTTACTAACCTTGAAATTTTTCTTTTGTATATTAGTTTTGTAAATATTTCATTTTTATACATCATAGACTAATTCTATACATTAGTTTTGTTTTATAGTTGATTTTATATATATATATATATATATATATATATATATATATATATACATACATGTTACTGTCAAACTTTAATTGCTATGCAGGACCCAGAGATTCTGGAGTTCTAGCATCCTCTTCTTTAATCAGAAGATTAGTCAGAGAATGTGTCCCTATATGGAGCCAGAATGTTACCGCCTAAGTTGTACTTAGTGGTTTTTTATCAAGTGATCCTGGTGAACTGGACAAATATTTTTTTGTTTGGACTTCAGAAGACCTTTGGAAGTGCTTCTGGGAGGTGCTTGTTGTACTATATCACATGTTCATACCCCATGAGGGAATTGTAATAAAGGTTCTATCATGATAGTGTCTATAAAAGACTCAATCTCTTACACTTTCTTTGTCAATTCGATCAGCCCAGGGTGTTTTTTCCCTTGGTTATTATTGGTTGTTGAATAAACGACTGATAATTTCTGAGTTTTTCACTCAATACCTCGAAATTTTGGGTGGTCGGCTTGGCATTTAGGACTATTGAGGTTATTAGAGTCTATGTGTCAATGTATAAAGATGCTAGCAATGATGGTCGAGTCATATGAACATGTCTAAGTCCCCATAGGTTTTTAATTTTTTTTAAGTTTTTTAAATTTTAATTTTTCCACAAAAACTTAGGCTATTTTTTAATAGTCTAATTGGAAAAATTGATTTTGTAATAAAAGTGGGCCAAATAACCAGTTTCAGTCATGGGGGTGCTCATTTTCAATCTAAGAGAACCATGTAAACCCATAGACCCACTATTTTCAAATTTTGAGTGATTTTCCCTCACTCAGGTCAGAAAACCCAAAAAATCAATTATTGATTATTTTAATTAATAAATTGATGAATAATAGAGCAAATCCAAAATCCTAGATTAGTGGATTCTCAACCAATTTGATTGAAATCAGTCTCATTGGCACCAGATTGACTAAATATGACAAATCCTTGACTAAAGGAGGTGATCTAGATAGATCCATAGTTGAACTTTAGCCTCCTTTATGGGGAGTTGCACCATCTCTCTCTCCTCCACATGTGTGGGCTCTTCTGGAATCACTGTGGTTTATGTGTCAGTCAGCAGGTTGATGTGTCAACTCAATCAGCCCCCTAAATGAAAATTAGGCTCAATGGAAGCTCAATTCAGCTTCAGATCAGGAATTGATGGACTCTCCTTTAGTTGAAGTGGTCTATTCGCTTGGGATTTGCGCCCCCCTGGGTTGGATCTCCTATTTTTCGTATAAATAAAGATCATATCACCTCTTCCAAGATAGTTAGAACTGGGATTGAGGTGTTGTTGCTATTGTATTATTATTATTTTTCATTTTAAATAAAGAGAAGCTTTTGAGGCAAGACGATGTCATGTCATTGTATGTGTGGATGAGCATTTCCATGTTTTACTGAGGTAACCTGTATCTATGTTCATAATTTTCTGATTGTTTGTGGATTCATTGCTAAATTTATAATAAGCTTATTATAATCTTTATAGGAAAGGAGATTTTCAATAATTTTATTTGCCATATCTTTCCTTTGATGCATGTTTAGAGATCTAGATTCAACGTGTTTTATAAGTTTATATGCATGTTATTATGAATCTCTTTGTATGTATTAACCGGATCTCACAAGTATTTTGGAAAGTCTTTGATTTCAGTTGCAGGTTCCTAGCTTTGAGAGGATACTGATCTAGTTTGCATCTTCACTCTCTCCAAAACCATTCAAAGGCATAGTCTCTCGACATTCCACCTTAAAGCTCCACGGTTGATCTTCAAGGCTACCAACACTCTTCCTGTCTCTTCCTCATAAAAATCCAAATCTTAACTGGTTACCTTGGTTGCAAGCTTTGTTATAATTTACATCCGTCATATTAAATTAAAAGTTACAAATATATACTATTTCAAATCTCATAGTCTAGATCTCATTTCTGAAAGGTATCATTAAGCATTCTAGATCTAGCTTAGGAAAATCGTCTGTTTTGCATGGCAAGTTAAAGAGAATTCGTAGATTGCATGCTATAGATTTTTTTTTTTTTAACAAGATTAAATCGATAAATCAGTGCATATTTCATTGGCTGCATAAACATCAAGCCAACATCCCAAGGAAATATTGCTTTCCTTGGTTCCTTTTCCATCGGTTTAGCTAGTTTTAACTTAGTTTTTTTTTAGTTAAGGTAGGCTGACCCAAAGGTACACTTAAAGTGGTTTTGGGCATATTTCATTATAACATGCTTGATTTTTTTAGCAGTTGTAACAGAAAATAAGAGAAGATGTTGTTTGAAAGTGGCCTCGGGAGCGTTGAAATCCCCCCATGGGTCTCCCCTTTGACTAAAATCTTCAAATTTTAGAAAAGTTGTAAGATCTTGGTTTCATCCCATATAAGAACCAAGTGGATTCTAATATTTCAGTTCTCTGATATTGTAACCAATAATAATAAAAGGAAATCTTTTTTTAGTAGGCTCTTTCGAGCCCGCTCCCCATCCCCCAGGGGGGATTCGCATCTGTTTCACTTTTTTTTTGCACTTTTCCCTTTTTTTCTGTTCTAGTTTAGTATTGACATGTAGGATTGTATACTTTGATAATACATTTCATTATTCCATATTTTCAATTCAAAATTAATCATACTACTTACCCCACGACTTCCCGATTGAACCGCAAGGGGAAAGAGATGCATGGTAGGACTAATTAGAAAATCGGTGTTGTGTATCTCTGATTCCATTTTTCATTTATTTTTTTTATAATAATGATAAAATTAACCCCTTCTTGATCTCCCGATTGAGGTCCACTTGGACTGAAAGAGGTTCCCGAAGGGTTTTCTTTTTAATAAGAACACCTCTTCTAAAATTTACTAAAAATAACGAAGACTACAATGTGTATGCTTTGTACTTGGCTACGGTTCATCTGTTCAGTCAAGCTACATCAAAAGAACTTGAGTGGCTAGATAATTATTCCTCACCTCCCAAATTGACAAACCATCAATCGAAAATCCAACGCCTCAAACAAACTGTAAGCGGTGGAAAAATACCCAAAGGAGTGGGAACAACTGGAAAGTGAACTCGAGGTTGTAGCTAGGGTTTTCACCCTAGCTTGTGCTGATGAGAAC
>LPNX010135166.1:72356-141275 GCA_001517045.1 Pseudotsuga menziesii | reverse complement strand
TCACCTCAATGAGAGACTATGACAAAGGGGATTGGGTTTCTTGTGTAGCAGATGGAGCTGTTGGTTGAACATGAATGATGGTCGCATCCATGGTCGAACCTGAAGGGGCAAGACTTGGTGGTGGTGGTGGCTACAATCACCAAATCTTGAAATAGTTAGAAATGTGCATGAATAAACAATAGACAACAATAACACAATATGTCTATATCATGTTCAAATAGTTGTACCTCTGTGTGCCTTGTTGCCATTGTAGATGCAGCACTTACTGCTGCATCAACCATCCCTGCAAGGTTTTCAACAGTCAACTCTGGCTCCTTATGCAGTAAACATGCAAATCAAACATTAACAAAATATTTTATGCACTGGATTTCAAGTTAACCAAGAAATATCATCGAAGGATATACAAATTACCATGGTATCAGTATCTCCATGGTCACGGACAACTTCACTCTTTCTAGGGGTAGGCTGTCTCATATAGACTAGGCCCTTGTTCACATATGGCCTACAAGGAGATACAACTCCAAGAAGTGGTCCAGGTGTTTCGGTACCAGCCTATAGTCAACAAGAGTTCATGTAGCTAGACATGGATGATTCAACGGACATACATGTATTTAAAAAATGACATTTTTTAAATGTTTAAAATGTTTACCTCCATCAGTACTGCTTCCCCTCGTGTAGGATCTGGCATCTTCCCAGATATGGATCCTACCTCCATCACTGCTTTCCCCCATGAAGTATCCGGCATCTGCAAGTTTAATAATTGTAAATATTAGACCGTAGATAACATTAGTGAACTAACATGTACAGTATGTGGAAATTAACAATTTAACAAGTATTAAAAAACTGAAATTTTAAAATGTTTACCTGGGTGTGAGATACGGGATCAGTGGATGGAATGTCCTACCCCTGTGTAGAGTGTCGGACATGATACTCTGGGGCGTCGCTTCCGCCATAAAGCATCAGCTGCAAGTTCACAAAATTAATATATTAGCTCAAACTATACATATGTGTACAAAGAGGAAAATAAATGAAGAATTTATTACAATTAACCATATACATACATCACTCAAAAAACCACTGAAGACAACATCTGACGAAAGACCATAGCATGGACAACCACACGATGTGCACTCGTGAGGCTCAAAAGTGGGCTGGGTATGTGCTGATGGTGCTGCACTAGTGGATGGTGCTGCAATAGATGGTCCTGCACCAGTGGGTGGTACTGCACCAGAAGATGGTCCTCCATCATGAAGACCTGGTGTATGTACCACACCAGGGACAGATGTCCCATCCTCACCCATATGCTGAACCATAGTGCTATGGAGAACAATGGTCCGTGCCAAACTCAAAAATGCCTCACGTGTCTGTGGAATCACATGATGTACAGGTGGGACATCTGGCCTAGGAAACTGCCTGCGAGGTGCAAGGATAGGGCGATCAATGTCTCGAAGCCTGGCATTGGGTCGGTTTTGGGGCATCCCCCCACCGATCCCCTGAAACTGCAATATATCAACATAGTTTACGTGTTTTCCCAACACGAACTCTGCATACATCTTCCGAAGGAAGTACAACGGGATTTTCCTGTTGTTGTGTGGTGGCATATCAAAAACCATATACCATCTGTCCATCCAGTTATCAACAAATGGTGGATATGTGCACCACTCGATAGAGATATGTGGCTTGTTTGCATTTGGGATTTCCCCCGTGCGAGGGTCCCTAAACAATGAAAATATATGCTCCTTGGTGTATTTCAACTTTTTTATTGCATTGTAGCTAATCCCATCAGCGTACTCACGTCTTTTTCTTTCCCTATATGAAGTAATATCATATAGTACGTTGTTTGACAATGTGATGGTCTCAACAGTTGCATCCAAAGTGGATGCAAGTGAACGTCGAATTCTGTCACCACCACTAAAAGTAGTACTCAACCCTCTCAACTGGGCAAGCTCAACCAATATTTCCGCATTGGGGTCCATAGCCGCAACTGCAATAAAAAAATCAATAAGAAAATAATTAGAAACGTATACATGGTATATAATGACATCTCTTCAAAATTGAAAATGTAAATGCATCTAAATCCAATTATCTTCAGAACATCCAACGATCACATAGACCTATATAATAGTAAATATAATGTCACCACATAACTAATTCAAAAGCATAATCTAGATAACAAAAAATTGCGAAACCCCATCAAAATAAACTGTGTTTAACATGCCTTTGCAATAAGTGGGTTGCTACCAACAAGTATATATTATCATTAAAAATAATATGCATAACAAAATATGAAAAACTAACTTAAGCACAAGTCCAATTTTGTCTACAACAAACCTATGTGATATAAAAAAATCAATTACCTAATAAAATATCATGGGCTTTACTCAATCATTATCATGGGCTTTACTCAAAACATCATGACATTATAAATGTAAAACATATCAAAATAAACTTAAACAACATAATGTGCAATAACTCTATATAAATTTTGCTAACTACTCATTCAATCATGTCAAATTTTGATAACATAAGTAATATGAAACCTTCTTCAATTGTGATTGCAACCTACAAATATTATCCATATACACGAGTGATACAAGTTCGTGTGATGGTAACACCTAAAATGGGCATGATCACCACTACTTCATGGGAACAAAAAAAACTATCCTTGTCCTAATATCACTTATAGAAGATTATATGAGACTGATACAAGTTCATGTGATGGTAACACCTAAAATCCAAAAAGTTTTGCATAGCACATTAACAACAAACTAGTGAAATGAGTGTTAACTATAGGCTTCATCAGGTTCACCATTGTCTTGCTATCTAAATATCCATGGTCTCTATCACCTTAGAAACTATTTCATCATCCTTGATGGCTGCCGAAGTAGAACCAAGAGAGGACCAACGATGGCAAGCTATTTAATATTTTCCTTTTATAATTGCTTCCATTGTGGTCGTTAAGGATATGCATCCAACTTCTGAAGCTTAAATTTTGCCTCCTTGCTGCATGATAATAGTCCTTAACTCATATTGTGATGTATTTTAATTATTGTGCACCGTCACTTGGAGAGAGACAATGGAGGTTTTTTTTTCATTGGTGAATATTTCATGCCTTTTGAGCATTCTTTGCATTTCTTGTTTGCCTATTGACACTTTTTGTGGCATCCAAGGAAATCAAATGAACAAAAGATCCAAAGAAATAAATTGATAGTCACATGCCCAAACCTCTCTTCTGAGGTTGACTTTGCAATTTCTCCCAACTCCCAATTTGAATTGAGGTAGATACTACCCAACTAAATGACTCGGGTGAATAAGATCACAAGTCCCTGACAACAAGTGCAAGAAGCACAAAATGACATAGAAGAGGGCCAAATAGATATATGATTAGTGACAAAACTAGAGGGAGTAATGACTCTAATTCTATCCAATACTTTAATCCAAATGCCACAATACCACCATAGGTCCTAATTCCCTTTATTAACCTAAAACATGCACTAAAATACAGATGGTAATGCAAATAAAATCGATTATATTTCCATTTCAAATGAAGAAGTTGATAATATATCAAACAAACCTTGGTTGGGTCATGGTCAGAACCTGCTCCCAAAATTTTACAATTAATATATACAATACAATTGACAAAAATTGACAATTATAGGGTAAAAATTGACAAAAAAAAATGCATTGGGTGATTGAATTACCTTGTTGGATGACAATTCATGAGTGAAATCTCCTCCCCTCAACTTGAATCAACTCCTGCAACAATCCCAAGCAGTGGTCTCGCTCCAAACGCTCCAATGGCCCGTCGAATTCGCGTTCTTGATTGTGAAAATGGGCCGCGGGTTCGAGACTGTGTATTTAATTTTTTTTTTTATGATTTACAAATCGCGTATGCGTTTTATAACTACATATCGTGAGCGCGTTTTGTAGTTATATAACGCGTACGCGATTTGTCTTCCTATCCTACATGTTCCATGACATGCCAGCCTCAGGTTGAACCATACCAAGTGCTATGTCAGGCTCGGGTTGATGTATTTTTTGGTAACATGATGTTGTTTTTGAAAACTAGGATTGCATCTTAAAGGTCCCTCATCTTCTTGCACTGACCCTAAACCAAGGTTGAGAATCTAAATAGAAGTAGACTTCCAATTGTCAAAATAACCTTCCCAATATGAATTGCAAAATTGAATGATTCATAAATAGTTGTATCAAAATCACCTTCCCAATCTGAATTGCAACATTTAATGGTTCAAAATAGTTGTATGCGTTCATTATTCAATGATTTTTTTCATTTGGGGGGAAATATAATGAAAATGAGTTATTTATGAAAAAAAAGGAATCTCACTACAATGTCAACTCAAGAAAATGATACTAAACATAATGTTAATAGTAACATTGATTCTTCACATGGCGGGCATGAAAACAATGATATATAGGTTTATATGGATGATTTCTTATGGGATAGCCATAACTTGGAAGCAATGTTGTTAATTTGATTCTAGAAAGATGAGCTAGGGGGCAATGCTCATATCATCAAAACCTAATTCTTTGAAATCATGAAATCTACTTCCAAATCACTTCTCTTTGGACATTGTTTAGGGTCTACCCAATTAGGGACAATAATGTTACCAAACAACTTGAAAGCCATGTATGGTATGTTAGAAACCATTAATAAGATAATTAACTTTTAAGTCCCATATATTTTAACACATCTTTCAGTGATCTTGTCACACACTTAGCAATGGAAAATGATTTTGCACATGCTCACTAACAATGTACATTTCTATTACTTGATAATTATAGGTTATTAAAAGATAAGATACTTCCAAGTGATAATGTCCTCCTCGAGAGCAATAAATAGGAAAGAAAGCTAATGTAAATGGTGGGTGTTGAGTACATATCATATCATGCTTGTCTGAATGGATCTATTATTTACAAAGGTGATTACCTGGATAAATAGATGTGTCCAAACTATGGGCATGATCGGAAACTAAAAAGGGAAGAAGGATAAAGCACATGGTCCTTTGATAATATATGTATACACATGCCTATAATCCTAAAGATTGAAAACATTTTTCATTGGAAAATAATTAGTCGTGTTATAAGGATGGGATTCCTCATATATAAGTGAGCAAGGATTTATGTGAATCCAAATGAATTCAATAGCCATGAAACATATAGAGGATATGTGGACTCATAAAAACAAGGATGAAGTATGAATCCTTTGATTAAAAATAGACATGGAAGTATGAATCATATTTTTTTAAATTTGTATACTTGAAGATGACAAAATCTATCACCATTATTCAAAAAATAATTTTTCTTTATTTTCTAAAACTAGCAAATACTTATTTTCATTCCTTTATTTGGTTATTTTTATTAATAAAAATATTAAAATAGCCATAAAATTTAAATATCTTCAAAACATTTATTTGTATGATCATAAAGACTTTGAAGATTCATTTTTTTAGGTAAATTGTATTGATATTAGAATGGTAACACATTCTTTTGGTTATTTTAAAAATCATAAGTGAGTATTATTTTTATAACATTTTATTATTATTTTTAAAATAGTAATTATTATTTTCAGAAAATTAAGAAAGATAATATCCATGTTAGTTTAGAGAAGGGTTAAATATAATTTTGTAAACCATAAAACATAGCAAAAATGAAAGCATCAATTTTCTATATTCACAAAGCAAATTACAACAAAGTAACTAGTTACACCAATCATCTCTCACTTTACATTAAAAGCTATACATGGAAAATTTGAAGAAAATGGATATATTGAAACATAAAATTCTTCAAATACACAAAAAACTTGAAATAAGCAACAATTAACTCCTTGTCACATTAGGCTTCTTTAGGAGTTGCATTATTTACATTCCCTATAGGAATGTGATTAGATATATACTATGCATAAGAATTTTTTTCAATGTAAAATTCAGAAGCGTGCCTTTTGCTCTTAAGCATGATTCTTCATTTTCGCCATGTCATTTTGTTGGGAGGTGCACTTCTAAGTGGTGAAGTTAGAAGATCCCACCAATGGATTAGAATTTTTAAGACTAACAAGTTCAACTAATCATCAACTTCTCATAGGTTCATATCATCCCTCTTAGGGCTAAGAAGACACTCTAATCACTAATGCTACACTAATCACTAGATATTCCTAGGAATCACATCAATTAGATTCATATGCTTGTAGATCCCTCCTGCATGCAACAAAATATCTATGCAAGCCAATTGGTTGTGAAACTCAAGAAAACCAATCGACAAACATTAAAGAGGAAAAACCTTGTAAGTCAAACTGTTAGATCATTTTAGTAGTAGTTATTGCTAGATTTAATTCAACAATTAAATTGGAAAATTAATTTTGCTCAACACTAAAAGACGATTACAGTACAACAATTTATTTTGTCTCAAGTTGAAATTGCAAAACTACTCTCTAACTTATAATGTAAAACTAACTTTGTCTTGAAATCTCATTATTACAACTAAAAGCCAAAAGCCTAGGGTTTACAACCTCTGCTAATATATAGAAATTGCTCTTTCTTGCATGGCATTCTCTTGTTCTCATAGAGTAAGCTAATAAGGGAAGTGATGTAGTCCTACTTCCATTTATTAGTTAAGACGACACATTTCTACAGCCTAAGTGGGGGGCAAGTGTCTGTGTGTCCCATAAAATAAAATAAAAAAAATGCATGCATCAATGTGTTGTAGCATAGTGGAGCCTGGGTGGGGGGAAGTGTCCATTTGTCCCATAAAAATAAAAAATAAGAATGCATGTGGCAGTGTGTCATAGCATAGTGGTGAGAGGGATGTATGTCGTAGTTTAATGGTGAAAGGTTTGTGGATTTTATCCCTCTCAATGCTATGTAGAACCAAATTTAGATGGGTCTATATTGGTAGTGTAAGAGAAGTGACATACAAGTAGGTTAAAAAAATAACCCTAAACTATACCAAAAAATGGAGAGCATGTTCAAAACTAGAGCACCAGATAAATGTGCCAAGTAGGTAGGAACATGTCCATAAGTGTTAACTTACCTGCTACACATATTTTAATGCAACACTGCATATTTTTATGCAAAAAGTGTTTGAAATTGCATGGTCATAGGATCATAACATAGCATCAAACTCAGAAATAACATAGGATACATGTGGTAAAACCATTGAAAGAGACATCCATGGAGTAGGAAACATATTTTTTTATCAATCAACTATTCTTTACGATGAGGAACTAGGTCCCTTATTTACATAGCAGATGCTTCCATGCAATCCACTTGTTTATTTTTAGTACACTAAGCCATAACTAGAAGGTTCTCCAAGTTAAGCTTCTGTAAACTTAAAACCTATGATACATGGATAGATCAAGATAGACATTATCTTGAAAACTATAGTTCTTACCAAGAATCATAAATAATTTACTATACATGAGTTATTTATCAAATATGCACAAAGAATTAAATAATGTGCACATAACTACACACTAACATTGCTTTGTAAAATTGATAAAATTGACTTGGAATTGAGTGGAAGGAAGAAGGATTTACATGTTATTCCCCCATAAAGAAATTTTTTTGTCGCCACTAGCAAGGATCGGAGATGAAGGGACTTGGCTACCATTAGTGGCTTGGTGATAATGGTTTATACTCGGTCTTATAAGTGGTAAAATTACAAGTTAAGAAACTCATCATGAAGGAGCTATTGTATGCAGTGCATTGAACCTCAATGTGTTTGGTGCATTAATGCTTAAATAGGTTGTATGAGTGGAACTTTAATTATCATACCACACTATTGTTGGTTGATCTAGGAATTAACATCACCTTAGCGCTATGCCTCTATACAAGACAGAGGAATTGCATACTAATTTTTAATAGACCTAAACCAAGGTTGAGAATGTAACAAGAAGTAAACTTCCAATTGTCAAAATCACCTTCCCAATATGAATTTCAACATTGAATGGTTCATAAATAGTTGTATCAAAATCACCTTCCCAATATGAATTGCAACATTGAATGGTTCAAAATAGTTGTATGCGTTCATTATTCAATGATTTTTTTCATTTGGGGGGAAATCAAATGAAAATGAGTTATTTATGAAAATATGGCATCTCACTACAATGTCAACTCAAGAAAATGATACTAAATAAGCACAACTTAGAGAGGAAGCATGCCAAGTATGGTTGAATTAATCAACTATTCAATTCCCACTAAGTCTTGAGTCACCAATTCATAATGTTAATAGTAACATTGATTCTTCACATGGAGGGCATGAAAACAATGACATATAGGTTTATATGTATGATTTCTTATGGGATAGCCATAATTTGGAAGCAATGTTGTTAATTGCATTCTAGAAATATGAGCTAAGGGGCAATGCTCATATCATCAAAACCTAATTCTTTGAAATGATGAAATCTACTTCCAAATCCCTTCTCTTTGGACATTGTTCAGGGTCTACCCAATTAGAGACAATAATGTTACCAAACAAATTGAAATCCATGTATGGTATGTTAGAAACCACTATAAGGTAATTAACTTTTGAAGTCCCATATATTTTAACACATCTTTTCATGATTTTGTCACACACTTAGCAATGGAAAATTATTTTGCACATGCTCACTAACAATGTACATTTATATTAGTTGATAATTATAGGTTATTAAAAGATAAGATACTTCCAAGTGATAATTTCCTCCTCGAGAACAATAAATAGGAAAGAAAGCTAATGTAAATGGTGCGTGTTGAGTACATATCATATCATGCTTGTCTGAATGGATCTATTATTTACAAAGGTGATTACATGGATAAATAGATATGTCCAAACTATGGGCATGATCAGAAACTAAAAAGGGAAGAGGGATAAAGCACATGGTCCTCTGATAATATATGTATACACATGCCTATAATCCTAAATATTGAAAACATCTTTCATTGGAAAATAATTAGTCATGTTATAAGGATGGGATTCCTCACATATAAGTGAGCAAGGATTTATGTGAATCCAAATGGATTCAATAGCCATGTAACATATAGAGGATATGTGGACTCATAAATACAAGGATGAATTATGAAGCCTTTTATTAACCATAGACATGGATGGCGTTAATCCATCTTAGCTCCAAATACTAATATATTTTTGGACAAAATTTATTGATTTATAAAAATATCCCCCCCATGGTTGTTCATGAAGAACGATAACCTTTTGTTGTCTATTATATTTCTTGATGAAAAATAGATGAGCTCAATAGATGTCTACCTGTGTATAGAAATTGAGGTATAAACCTTGTTGTAAGTTGGGGAAATAGTCCCCATTGAAACATCATGTAATGTATTTTTGGAATCTCTCTAGGAGAAGTTGACACTATTAGAGTAAGAGGCCATCCCCAATCATGTAATAGGTTAGTCACTTAATTAGTATAAATAGGGAGACACCCTTCCTCATTTATACACAGCTCACACTCCCTCGAGTTAGCATGAGAAAGAGAGAGAGAGAAGGAGGAGAGATAGATAGTTGTTGAAGAATTATTATTACTAGGTTTGATCATCTTATGACACATTCTTTGTGACTGTACTATTTTGAGGAAGTTTTCATGGTTTTCTCTTTTATGGTTTCCTTGGTGAAAATATTTGTGTCTTGTGTATTTGTTCTATATTATGCATATTGTTGTACTTATTATTCTTTTAGATAAAGATCCTAACTAAGCTAATAAGATATAAGAAAAAAAAACATGGTATTAGAGCCTCTCTAAAAGAAAGAACTATGCAGCAACACAAAGTAGGGATTCCTAGTTCAAGGTATTCTCTCCATGAATCATTAAGAAAAGAGGGTTAAGGTAACTCACCTCTGTAGGGCGCATATTTTGGTTGAAGAAGTTTTAGATTTGAAGAGGTTTCAATTTTGACCCCGTCACTAGTGCCAAGAGAAATTACGGCATCAAGTTTCAGAGGCTTCCCACCTCAGTATTCAGGAAAGGACCCTACTGAGAAAATTTCCTGAAGGAGGCGCATCTTTCTATCCAAACATAATTCCAAATATCCAAGTTTGGAAAATTTGAATTTCTCTAACAAACCCTGGGTCAGCCAGCTATGGAACCAGGTCGGAAACCTTCAATCCGTAAGATTTAAATATTTTCCATTTCCATTTGAGTTTCTCATTTGAAAAACATGACTCTCCATACTTAGCTTGAGGACAATCTTGGAGGGGCTGATAACTTCTAAGCATGGAAGTACAAAATCTCCCTGATCCTTGAAGAAAATGACCTGGATTAGTACATCAATGAAGAAGTTCCATATCCAAAGGGAGATGAGGCTAAGGATAATCATAAGAATAACTTGGTAAAATCCAAGAGATTCATTATAGATTCAATCAAGGATCACCTCATCCCCCATGTGTCATCATTCAAGACACCGAAGGAAGTGTTTGATGCTTTGACAAAGACGTTCAAAGGAAAGAACATCAACCAGAATATTACTTTGAGGAACTAGTTGAAGAATGTGAAGACACAAAACTCATAGACTATACCATCTTACTTCACAAGGGTTGCTCAAATCAAAGAACAACTTGAAGCAGTTGAAGAGAATGTTGAAGAAGGAGCAATAGTGATGACTACCTTGAATGGTATCCTTAGATCATGGGACTCATTCATTCAAGGAATATGTGAAAGAAGGAAGATGATCTCTTTCATCTGACTCATCTCCTTGATTTCCTTTCTTTAACAATTTTTTCACACCATTAGAGTTTATCACCTTGCTTGGTTTCTCTGTGATGCCATTTAACACAAATTCTTTTCCTTCCCAAGAACATTTCATGAAAATCTTCTGAAAATTAAAAGTTGTTGTTCCCAATGATTGTAACCATTGAACCCCTAATAAAACATCAACACCACCCATTGGGATAACCATCATGGGACTATTCAATACATATTCCCCTATAGTAATATTGATATATGGCATTTCCATGAAAAATTGATGGTTCCTCCATCTACATCATTACTTGAAATCTTGGTGTTGGATATATAAAGTAATTGAGATCTTTGGCTGCTTTATAGTGAATGAAATTATGAGTAAGTTATTAAATTCAAGGATTAATTTTAAAATTTCGTTCCATGTACATAGGATTACAACAATAGACTTCAGAGACTAGTTTATGGTCAACTTTACATTGATGTGGTATTTTTCAACAAGAATGACAATTATTATGTCACACATTGGTGCACATAAGGAGACTACATCGCTAAAGTGATTCCCATGGATAGCGAAATCTTGGATATCTTTTGAATAAATCCCCAAAAGGAGGGATCAATACAACTTACATTGTCTCCACGCTATTGCACAGAAGACTTGGGGAAATAGGGACATATAACAAGAAAGTGACACTAGCATGTACTTTGTTCTAGAGCCACAAATTAATAGAAAATAGAGAAAAAAATAACTAAGGAAAGCAATGGGTTTATTATACCCAAACTATTCTTGTAGGATTGTTTCTTATCTCTCGAGAGAATCATTCTCTATTTTTTATTTTTTTCATTATACTTGAAATTTTAATTTAAAAAAAAATATTTTTCATTGAAGAACTATAATATCATTAAAACAAAATCATGATATAATCACTATTGTATAAAAATAAAATAAAAACTAATCTAGTATTTTGTATGGATTTAAAAAACTCACAATAGCTCAAGTTTTGTTGTTCACATGTATAGGGTCTCCATGGTCTTTGTTATCTGGCTCAATCCATCACTTCTAGTTTGTAATTTTTCAATCCCAAGGTCAAGCTCAGTAATGATGCTTCCACCTATTAGGTTTACTAGTTGTTATCTTACCATACGTAAGTCTTCCTCCTTATTTCAGAGGGTATAACAGCTGAAGAGAAAAAAAACTAATATAATTATGTTGTACATGGGATTTCGGACACTCTAACAAAGATGCACAGTAGCTATAACGAACACCACACCAATACTATTAAGAGTCATCCTAATGGTATGATCAAGGAAGAAACCAAAAAACTAGTTATGGATGAGTACAAGCCCGGTAGGTGTAGCATATATAGGGGATAATATGTTTTGAGTTTCTGCATATTGGTACGCTATTCCAAGTTTATGCATATTGGTTCTATTGGAAAACTAGATGTGTCAGAAGTATCAATATAGGGTAGAGTCAAAGGTGCAAGCATGAGAATGAAAGACAAGGACTAAGAGAGGATTCCAATAAAGACATCTGATAAAACATCAACGAAAGAAATTAAGTCAGCACCCTACCACTACACAAGGAATAAATAGAATCTTGAAAAGGCATAAGTAGAATAGGTGAAAATAGGGACAAAGACAAAGGTAGGAGAATCTCAACCAGCAACTCACCTTCCAGCCTTGTGAATGTGTTAACAAAGAAAATAAGGAAGGTGGTGGCCATATGAGAGAAGTGAAAGATCAACGAAGTGGTATGAGTATGGGCAGGGCGGTGGAAATTGAAACAATTAATGTTAACAAAGTAATTCTAGAAGTAAAGTACTCCATAATTACTTACTTCACAAGTATTCAAACTTTTAATTGACAAAACATAGGAAAAGAGTGTCATAAGAAAATGTGATTACAATATAACAATTTAGTTTGTCTCAATTTGAAATTGCAAAACTACTCTCTAACTTATAATGTAAAACTAACTTTGTCTTGAAATCTCATGATTACAACTAAAATACAAAATCCTAGGGTCTACAACCTATGCTAATATATAGAAATTGCTCTTTCCTGTATGCCATTCTCTTGTTCTCATCGAGTAAGCTAATCAAGGAAGTGATATAGTCCTACTTCCCTTTATTGAGTTAAGAAGGCTCATTTCTACAGCCTAAGTTGGGGGAAAGTGTCTGTGTGTCCCATAAAATTTAAAAAAAAATGCATGCATCAATGTGTTGTAGCATAGTGGACCCCAGGTGGGGGGAAGTGTCCATTTGTCCCATAAAAATAAAAAATAAAAAAGCATATGCCAGTGTGTCGTAGCACAGTGGTGATAGGGATGTGTGTTGTAGTTTAATGGTGAAAGCTTTGTGGATTTTATCCCTCTCAACGCTATGTAGAACAAGAGTTAAATGGGTCTATATTGGTAGTTTAAGACAAGTGACATGCAAGTAGGGTAAAAACATAACCCTAAAATACACCAAAAAATGGAGAGCGTGTTCAAAACTAGAGCACTAGATAAATGTGCCAAGTAGGTAGGCACATGTCCATAAGTCTTAACTCACCTACTACACATATTTTAATGCAACACTGCATATTTTTATGCAAAAAGTGCTTGAAATTGCATGGTCATAGATCGTAACATAGCATCAAAGTCAAAAATAACATAGGATACATGTGGTAAAACCATTGAAAGAGACATCCATGGAGTAGAAAACATATTTTTTATCAATGAACTATTCTTTACAATGAGGACCTAGGTCCCTTATTTACATAACAGATGCTTCCATGCAATCCACTTGTTTATTTTTAGTTCACTAAGCCATAACTAGAAGGTTCTCCAAGTTAAGCTTATGTAAACTTGAAACCTATGATGCATGGATAGATCAAGATAAACATTATCTTGAAAAGTATAGTTCTTACCAAGAATCATAAATAATTTACTATACATGAGTTATTTATTCAATGTGCACATAACTATGCACTGACATTGCTTTGTAAAATTGATAAAATTGACTTGGACTTGAGTGGAAGGAAGAAGGATTTACATGTTATTCCCCCATAAAGAAATTTTTTTCTCGCCACTAGAAAGGATCAGAGATGAAGGGACTTTGCTACCATGAGTGGCTTGGTGAAAATAGTTTATACTCGGTCTTATAAGTGGTAAAATTACAAGTTAAGAAACTCATCATGAAGGATCTATTGTATGCAGTGCATTGAACCTCAATGTGTTTGGTGCATTAATGCTTAAATAGGTTGTACGAATGGAACTTTAATTATCACACCACACTATTGTTGGTTGTTCTTGGCATTAACATCACCTTAGCGCTATACCTCTATACAAGAAAGAGGAATTGCATGCTAATTTTTAATAGACCTAAACCAAGGTTGAGAATGTAACTAGAAGTAAACTTCTAATCGTCAAAATTACCTTCCCAATATGAATTGCAACATTGGATGGTTCATAAATAGTTGTATCAAAATCACCTTCCCAATATGAATTGCAACATTGAATGGTTAAAAATAGTTGTATGCGTTCATTATTCAATGATTTTTTTCATTTGGGGGGGAATCTAATGAAAATGAGTTATTTATGAAAATAAGGCATCTCACTACAATGTCAACTCAAGAAAATGATACTAAACAAGCACAACTTAGAGAGGAAGCATGCCAAGCATGGTTGAATTAATCAACTATTCAATTCCCACTAAGTCTTGAGTCACCAATTGATAATGTTAAAAGTAACATTGATTCTTCACATGGCGGTCATGAAAACAATGATATATAGGTTTATATGGATGATTTCTTATGGGATAACCATAACTTGGAAGCAATGTTGTTAATTTCATTCTAGAAAGATGAGCTAAGGGGAAATGCTCATATGATCAAAACATAATTCTTTGAAATCATGAAATCTACTTCCAAATCCCTTCTCTTTGGATATTGTTCAGGGTCTACCCAATTAGGGACAATAATGTTACCAAACAAATTGAAATCCATGTATGGTATGTAAGAAACCACTAATACGGTAATTAACTTTTATGTCCCATATATTTTAACACATCTTTTCATGATTTTGTCACACACTTAGCAATGGAAAATTATTTTCCACATGCTCACTAACAATGTATATTTATATTAGTTGATAATTATAGGTTATTAAAAGATAAGATACTTCCAAGTGATAATGTCCTCCTCGAGAACAATAAATAGGAAAGAAAGATAATGTAAATGGTGGGTGTTGAGTACATATCATATCATGCTTGTCTGAATGGATCTATTATTTACAAAGGTGATTACATGGATAAATAGATATGTCCAAACTATAGGCATGATTGGAAACTAAAAAGGGAATAAGGATAAAGCACATTGTCCTCTGATAATATATGTATACACATTCCTATAATCCTGAAGATTGAAAACATCTTTCATTGGAAAATAATTAGTCATTTTATAAGAGAGAGAGAGAGAAGGAGATATAGATAGTTGTTGAAGAATTATTATTACTGGGTTTGATCATCTTATGACACATTCTTTGTGACTATACTATTTTGAGGAAATTTTCATGGTTTTATCTTTTATGGTTTCCCCGGTGAAAATATTTGTGTCTTGTGTATTTGTTCTATCTTTTGCATATTGTTTTACTTGTTATTCTTTCAAATAAAGATCCTAACTAAGCGAATAAGATATAAGAAAAAAAACATGGTATTAGAGCCTCTCTAAAAGACGACACTATGTAGCAACACAAACTAGGGATTCCTAGTTCAAGGTATTCTCTCCATGAATCATCAAGAAAAGAGGGTTATGCTAACTCACCTCAGTAGGGCACATATTTTGGTCAAAGCAGTTTTAGATTTGAAGAAGTTTCAATTTTGACCCTGTCACTAGGGTCAGGAGAAATTACGGCATCAAGTTTCAGAGGCTTCCCACCTCAGTATTTAGGAAAGGACCCTACTAAGAAACTTTCCTGAAGGAGGCGCATCTTTCTGTCCAAACAGGATTCCAAATATCCAAGTTTGGAAAATTAGAGTTTCTCTAACAAACTCTGGGTCAGCCAACTACGGAACCAGGTCAGACACCTTGAATCCATAAGATTTAAATATTTTCCATTTCCATTTGAGTTTCTCATTTGAAAAAGATGTCTATCCATACTTAGCTTGAGGAGAAGCTTGGAGGGGTTGATAACTTCCAACCATGGAAGTACAAAATCTCCCTGATCCTTGAAGAAAATGAACTAGATCAGTACATCAATGGAGAAGTTCCATATACAAAGGGAGATTAGGCTAAGGATACTGATAAGAAGAACTCGGTAAAATCTAAGAGAGTCATTATAGATTCAATCAAGGATCACCTCATCCCCCATGTGTCATCATTCAAGACACCGAAGGAAGTGCTTGATGCTTTGACAAAGATGTTCAAAGGAAAGAACATCAACCAGAATATTACTTTGAGGAACTAGTTGAAGAACGTGAAGATATAGAACTCATAGACTATACTGTCTTACTTCAAAAGGGTTTCTCAAATCAAAGAACAACTTGAAGCAGTTCAAGAGAATGTTGAAGAAGGAGCAATAGTGATGACTACCTTGAATGGTATCCTTAGATCATGGGACTCATTCATTCAAGGAATATGTGAAAGAGGGAAGTTTATCTCTTTTATCCGACTCATCACCTTGATGTCCTTTATTTAACAATTTTTTCACACCATTAGAGTTTATCACATTGCTTGGTTTCCCTGTGATGCCATTTAACACAAATTCTTTTCCTTCCCAAGAAAATTTCATTAAAATCTTCTGAAAAATTAAAAATTGTTGTTCCCAATGATTGTAACCATTGAACCCATAATAAAAAATCAACACCACCCATTGGGATAACCATCATGGGACTATACAATACATATTCCCCCATAGTAATATTGATATACGACATTTCCATGAACAATTGATGGTTCCTCCATCTATAATCATTACTTGAAATATTCGTGTTGGATATACAAAGTAATTGAGATCTTTGGCTGCTTTATAGTGAATGAAATTATGAGTAAGTTATTAAATTCAAGGATTAATTTTAAAATTTCGTTCCATGTAGATAGTATTACAACAATATACTTCAGAGGCTAGTTTATGGTCAACTTTACATTGATGTGGTATTTGTCAACAAGAATGTCAATTATTACGTCACACGATGGTGCACTTAAGGAGCCTACATCGCTAAAGTGATTCCCATGGATAACAGACTCTTGGATATCTCTTGAATAAATCCCCAAAAGGAGGGATCAATACAACTTACCTTGTCTCCACCCTATTGCACAGAAGACTTGGGGAAATAGAGACATATAATGGGAAAGTTACACTAGCATGTACTTTCTTCTAGAGCCACAAATCAATAGAAAATAGACAAAAAATAACTAAGGAAAGCAATGGGTTTATTATACCCAAACTATTCTTGAAGGATTGTTTGTTATCTCTCCAGAGAATCATTCTCTATTTTTTATATTTTTTATTATACTTGAAATTTTAATTAAAAAAAAATATTTTTCATTGAAGAACTATAATATCACTAAAACACAATCATGGTATAATCACTATAATATAAAAATAAAATGAAAACTAATCTAGTAAGTTTGTATGGATTTAAAAAACTCACAACAGCTCAAGTTTCGTTGTTCACATGTGTAGGGTCTCCATGGTCTTTGTTATCTCGCTCAATCCATCACTTCTAGTTTGTAATTTTTCAATCCCAAGGTCTAGCTCAGTAATGATGCTTCCACCTATTAGGTTTACTAGTTATTATCTTAGCATAAGTAAATCTTCTTCCTTATTTAAGAGGGTATAACAGTTGAAGAGAAAATAAACTAATATAATTATGTTGTACATGGGACTTTGGAGGCTCTAACAAAGATGTACAGTAGCTATAACGAACACCACACCACTACTATTAAGAGTCGTCCTAATGGTATGGTCAAGGAAGAAACCAAAAAACTAGTTAGGGATTAATACAATCCCAGTAGGTGTAGCATATATAGGGGATAACATGTTTTGAGTTTCTGCATAATGGTAGGCTATTCCAAGTTTATGCATATTCGTTCTATTGGAAAACTAGATGAGTCGGAAGTATTGATATAGGGTAGAGTCAAAGGTGCAAGCATGAGAATGAAAGACAAGGACTAAGAGAGGATTCCAATAAAGACATCTAATAAAACATCAATGAAAGAATTTAATTCAGCACCCTACCACTACACAAGCCATAAATAGAATCTTGAAAAGGAATAAGTAGAATAGGTGAAAATAGGGACACAGACAAAGGTAGGAGAATCTCAACCAACAACTCACCTTCCAGCCTTGCAGATGTGTCAACAAAGAAAATAAGGAAGGTGGTGGCCATATAAGAGCAGTGGTAGATCAAGGAAGTGGTATGAGTATGAGTAGGGCACTGGAAACTGAAACAATTAATGTTAACAAAGTAATTCTAGAAGTAAAGTACTCCATAATTACTTAGTTCACAATTATTCAAACTTTTAATTGACAAAACATAGGAAAAGACTGTAATAAGGGAAGTGACATACTAGTAGGGTGAAAACATAACCCTAAACTATACAAAAAAATGGAGAGTGTGTTCAAAACTAGAGCACCAGATAAAGGTGCCAAGTAGGTAGGCATATGTCCATAAGTGTTAACTCACCTGCTGCACATATTTTAATGCAACACTGTATATTTTTATGCAAAAAGTGTTTGAAATTGCATGGTCATAGGATCGTAACATAGCATCAAACTCAGAAATAGCATAGGATACATGTGGTAAAACCATTGAAAGAGACATCCATGCAGTAGAAAACATATTTTTTTATCAATCAAATATTCTCTAAAATGAGGACCTAGGTCCCTTATTTACATAGCAGATGCTTCCATGCAATGCACTTGTTTATTTTTAGTTCATTAAGCCATAACTAGAAGGTTCTCCAAGTTAAGCTTATGTAAGCTTGAAACCTATGAATGCATGGATAGATCAAGATAAACATTATCTTAAAAACTATAGTTCTTACCAAGAATCATAAATATTTTACTATACATGATTTATTTATTCAATGTGCCCAAAGAATTAAATAATGTGCACATAACTATGCACCGACATTGCTTTGTAAAATTGATAAAATTGACCGGACTTGAGTGGAAGGAAGAAGGATTTACATGTTATTCCCCCATAAAGAAATTTTTTTGCCGCCCTTGGCAAGGATGGGAGGTGAAGGGAATTGGTTACCATGAGTGGCTTGGTGAGAATATTTTATACTCGGTCTTATAAGTGATAAAATTACAAGTTGAGAAACTCATCATGAAGGAGCTATTGTATGCAGTGCATTGAACCTCAATGTGTTTGGTGCATTAATGCTTAAATAGGTTGTATGAATGGAACTTTAATTATCACACCACACTATTGTTGGTTGATCTTGGCACTAACATCACCTTAGCACTATGCTTCTATATAAGAAAGAGGAAATGCATGCTAATTTTTAATAGACCTAAACGAAGGTTGAGAATGTAAATAGAAGTATAATTCCAATCATCAAAATCACCTTCCTAATATGAATTGCAACATTTAATGGTTCAAAATAGTTTCCTGCGTTCATTATTCAATGATTTTTTTCATTTGGGGGAAAATCTAATGAAAATGAGTTATTTATGAAAATAAGGCATCTCACTACAATGTCAACTCAAGAAAATGATACTCAACAAGCACAACTTAGAGAGTAAGCATGCCAAGCATGGTTGAATTCATCAACTATTCAATTCCCACTAAGTCTTGAGTCACCAATTCATAATGTTAATAGTAACATTGATTCTTCACATGGTGGGCATGAAAACAATGATATATAGGTTTATATGGATGATTTATTATGGGATAGCCATAACTTGGAAGCAATGTTGTTAATTTCATTCTAGAAAGATGAGCTAGGGTGAAATGCTCATATCATCAAAACCTAATTCTTTGAAATCATGAAATCTACTTCCAAATCCCTTCTCTTTGGACATTCTTTAGGTTCTACCCAATTAGGGACAATAATGTTACCAAACAACTTGAAAGCCATGTATGGTATGTTAGAAACCATTAATAAAATAATTAACTTTTAAGTCCCATATATTTTAACACATCTTTTCATGATCTTGTCAGACACTTAGCAATGGAAAATGATTTTGCACATGCTCACTAACAATGTACATTTCTATTACTTGATAATTATAGGTAAGATACTTCCAAGTGATAATGTCCTCCTCGAGAACAATAAATAGGAAAGAAAGCTAATGTAAATTGTGGGTGTTGAGTACATATCATATCATGCGTGTCTGAATGGATCTATTATTTACAAAGGTGATTACATGGATAAATAGATGTGTCCAAACCGTGGGCATGATTGGAAACTAAAAAGGGAAGAAGGATAAAGAATATGGTCCTCTGATAATATATGTATACACATGCCTATAATCCTAAAGATTGAAAACATCTTTCATTGGAAAATAATTAGTTGTGTTATAAGGATGGGATTCCTCACATATAAGTGAGCAAGGATTTATGTAAATCCAAATGGATTCAATAGCCATGAAACATATATAGGATATGTGGACTCATAAAAACAAGGATGAAGTGTGAATCCTTTGATTAAAAATAGACATGGATGGGGTTAATCCATCTTACCTCCAAATGCTAATAATTTTTTTGGACAACGTTATTGATTTATAAAAATATTCCCCCCATGGTTGTTCATGAAGAATGAGAATCTTATGCTGTCTATTATATTTCTTGATGAAAAACACATGAGCTCCATAGATGTCTACCTGTGTATAGGAATTAAGGTATAAACCTCGTTGTAAGTTGGGGAAATAGTCCCCAGTGAAACATCATGTAATGTATTTTTGGAGTCTCTATAGGAGCAGTCGACCCTATAAGAGTAAGAGGTTGGCCCCAATCATATAAAAGTCTAGTCACTTAATTAGAATAAATAGGGAGACACCCTCCCTCATTTATACACACCTCACACTCGCTCAAGTTAGCATGAGAGAGAGAGAGAGAGAGAGAGAGAGAGAGAGAGAGAGAGAGAGAAGGAGGATAGATAGATAGCTGTTGAAGAATTATTATTACTGGCTTTGATCATCTTATGACACATTCTTTGTGACTGTACTATTTTGACTAAGTTTTCATGGTTTTCTCCTTTATGGTTTCCCCGGTGAAAATATTTGTGTCTTGTGTATTTGTTCTATCTTATGAATATTGTTGTACTTGTTATTCTTTCAGATAAAGATCCTAACTAAGCTAATAAGATATAAGAAAAAATAACATGGTATTAGAGCCTCTCTAAAAGAAGGCACCGTGCAGCAACAAAAACTAGGGATTCCTAGTTCAAGGTATTCTCTCCACGGATCGTCAAGAAAAGAGGGTTATGCTAACTCACCTCAGTAGGGCGCATCTTTGGGTCGAAGCAGTTTTAGATTTGAAGAAGTTTCAATTTTGACCCCACGACTAGTGCCAAGAGAAATTACGACATCAAGTTTCAGAGGCTTCCCACCTCAGTATTCAGGAAAGGACCCTGCTGAGTAACTTTCCTCAAGGAGGCGCATCTTTCTGTCCAAATAGAATTCCCAATCTCCAAGTTTGGAAAATTAGAGTTTTTCTAACAAACCCTAGGTTAGCCAACTACAGAACCAGGTCGGACACCTTGAATCCATAAGATTTAAATATTTTCCATTTCCATTTGAGTTTCTCATTTGAAAAATATGACTCTCCATACTTAGCTTGAGGACAAGCTTGGAGTGGATGATAAATTCCAAGCATGGAAGTACAAAATATCCCCGATCCTTGAAGAAAATGATCTGGATCAGTACATCAATGGAGAAATTCCATATCAAAAGGGAGATGAGGCTAAGGATACTCATAAGAAGAACTTGGTGAAATCCAAGAGAGTCATTATAGATTCAATCAAGGATCACCTCATCTCCCATGTGTCTTCATTCAAGACACCAAAGGAAGTGTTTGATGCTTTGACAAAGACGTTCAAAGGAAATAACATCAACCAGAATATTAAAATGAGGAACTAGTTGAACAATGTGAAGATGCAGAACTCGTAGACTATGTTGAAGAAGGAGCAATAGTCACGACTACCTTGAATGGTCTCCTTAGATCATGGGACTCATTCAGTAAAGGAACATGTGAAAGAAGGAAGATGATCTCTTTAATCCGACTCATCACCTTGATGTCCTTTCTTTAACAATTTTTTCACACCATTAGAGTTTATCACCTTGCTTGGTTTCCCTGTAATGCCATCTAACACAAATTCTTTTCCTTCCGAAGAAAATTTCATGAAAATCTTTTGAAAATTAAAAGTTGTTTTTCCCAATGGTTGTAACCATTGAACCCCTAATAAAACATCAACACCACCCATTGGGATAACCATCATGGGACTATTCAATACATATTCCCCCATAGTAATATTGATAATAGATATATGGCATTTTCATGACCAATTGATTGTTCCTCCATCTACAATCATTACTTGAAATCTTGGTGTTGGATATACAAAGTATTTGAAATCTATGGCTACTTTATAGTGAATGAAATTATGAGTAAGTTATTAAATTCAAGGATTAATTTTAAAATTTCGTTCCATGTACATAGTATTACAACATTGGACTTAAGAGACAAGTTTATGGTCAACTTTACATTGATGTGGTATTTGTCAACAATAATTTCAAGTCTTACGTCACACGATGGTGCACATAAGGAGACTACATCGCTAAAGTGATTCCCATGGATAGCTGACTCTTAGATATATCTTGAATAAATCCCCAAAAGGAGGGATCAATACAACTTACCTTGTCTCCACCGTATTGCACAAAAGACATAGGGAAATAGAGACATATAACAAGAAATTTACCCTAGCATGTACTTTCTTCTGGAGCCACAAATTAATAGAAAATAGAAAAAAAATAACTAAAGAAAGAAATCAGTTTATTATACCCAAACTACTCTTGAAGGATTGTTTGTTATCTCTCTAGAGAATCATTCTGTATTTTTTATTATTTTCATTATACTTGAAATTTTAATTTAAAAAAAAATATTTTTCATTGAAGAACTATAATATCTCTAAAACACAATCATGATATAATCACTATTGTATAAAAATAAAATAAAAACTAATCTAGTATTTTGTTTGGATTTAAAAAACTCATAATAGATCAAGTTTCGTTGTTCACATGTGTAGGGTCTTCATGGTCTTTGTTATCTGACTCAATCCATCACTTCTAGCTTGTAATTTTTCAATCCCAATGTCTATCTCAGTAAGGATGCTTCCACCCATTCGGTTTACTAGTTGTTATCTTAGCATAAGTAAGTCTTCTTCCTTATCTAAGAGGGCATAACAGCTGAAGAGAAAATAAACTAATTTAATTATGTGGTACATGGGACTTTGGAGGCTCTAACAAATATGTACAATAGCTATAATGAACACCAAACCAATACTATTAAGAGTCGTCCTAATGGTATGGTCAAGGAAGAAACCAAAAAACTAGTTATGGATGAGAACAAGCCTGGTAAGTGTAGCATATATAGGAGATAACATGTTTTGAGTTTCCACATATTGGTTCTAGTAGAAAACTAGATTAGTCAAAAGTATCGATATAGGGTAGATTCAAAGGTGCAAGCATCAGAATGAAAGACAAGGACTAAGAAAGGATTCGAATAAAGACATCTAATAAAACATCTATGAAAGAATTTAAGTCAGCACNTAGGGTAGATTCAAAGGTGCAAGCATCAGAATGAAAGACAAGGACTAAGAAAGGATTCGAATAAAGACATCTAATAAAACATCTATGAAAGAATTTAAGTCAGCCCCCTACCACTACACAAGCCATAAATAGAATCTTGAAAAGGCATAAGTAGAATATGTGAAAATAGGGATAAAGACAAAGGTAGGAGAATCTCAACCAACAGCTCGCCTTCCATCCTTGTGGATGTGTCAACAAAGAAAATAAGGAAGGTGGTGGCCATATGAGAGCAATGGAAGATCAAGGAAGTGGTATGAGTATGAGCAGGGCGGTGGAAATTGAAACAATTAATGTTAACAAATTAATTCTAGAAGTAAAGTACTCCATAATTACTTACTTCACAATTATTCTAACTTTCAATTCACAAAACATAGGAAAAGAGTGTCATAATTTTTTTTCCTTCGGATGAGGCCAAGTAAAAGGTTCAATTTGTTAATTAGTGGATAAATAAAAAACTTTCATATGATTGGTTGAGCCAAACTATTTTTTTTTTCACATGGTTCACAACATCGGCAAGTAGTGGTCGGGGCTCACTACATCCACACTAATAATTCTAGCAGGACCACTCGAAGAGACCTCACCCTATTGGCTCCAATATTGATCCAAACCATTTATAATGAAAACTTAGTATTAAATACTTTGAGTTGTGTGTTGTTTTAATGAGAAAACGACAAGTCAATTGCAAGAATTCCTACCAACATGAAGATAAGTACTAATAAAAATGACTGGACTATAATTAATTAGCCTATTAGAAAACTTTAGAAAATAATAATTATTGTTGATCACCATCATAACATTACATCATATCCACAATTACTTAATATTTTAGAATTTAGAGATATGAAAGTGATTGCATTAAATATTAATATTCCATTTGGTGCACATGACAAAGCTTATCGAGAGAAGTTTAAATTTACAATGACCATCTCGAAAACCATATTGAAAAAGTCAATTAGACACTTTCTATTTTACAAAGTCATAAGGATAAAAGAATATTTCTCCACTGAATGTAGCTTGGTTCATTGGGAGGAATGACTTTTACCCTCCCCACTCAAGTTTAATCCTTGGAAGTGATATGTTGAGATCTTAAATGGGCATGTTTTATGATCTTGTCGAGCCACCTTTATAATGACAATATCCATCCTTCCCACATTCCCCATGGAATACCATGGGAATACCCCGAGGGGTTTTATGTGGATTTATTGAGTAACAGTATCCAATGTTGTGAACCACATGAAGAAAAAATATAAAAGAATATTTATAATTATATTTTATTTTATATCTATTTTTGTAATCCATATATATTTATCTTCTATTTCAGATGGAAAATTTGGAGTATTTACTAATGTTTCTGAGTGGGATTGGTTAGAGATAGCTTTAGCAATGACATAAATGGGAAGAGAAAAAGTAATTAGTAGGTTATTTTTAAGTAATTGGTCACCTAATCCATTGCCAAAAGGACTATATATTTTCAAAAAAGGTTCGTGAACTAATTTTTAAACTAGTTTTATTTTTTATTTTGATTATTTATCATTTAGCTGCGATTTATTTAGTTTTTTTTTTAATTTTATGTTTTAGGCTATTTTAAAATATTTAAAATACAATTTCACTCAAGATAGAATTAGAATTTCAAACTAAGTTCCACTTATTTTGAAATTTTATTAATTTGTTAACCACCAAATTTTCTCACCTACCATTTCATCAGCCCCATCACCCACATATGTTGTCATTTCACATAATTCTTCCTCTTTTAAACCTATTGGACCTTGCAACAACATTATAAAAGCATGTAAAATCCAAAAAAATTGAAGTCAAACTCCAAAAGGGGCCACTTTAGAAACATGCCGCACATATTACTAGAAAAAGAGTGGCTCAAGTTGCTCAATTTCATTCTATTTAAGCAAATGACCCTTCCACTAGATACCCATGATTTTAATACCATTATTGTGAAGGGTTGGTTGACCCTTATTTGTGCCCCCCCTCCATAAAAATATCATAATTGAAGAAGGTTTGGTCAATTCTTCTCCATGCCCCCCCTCCATGAGAGTGGGTTCAACCATTCCCCTTGATCCCCATCATTCAAAAAATTTATGTGAGGAAGATTCAACCAATCCTTCCACTAAATGTCCCTTGACATGAATACCGTATTTTAGGAAAGGTTGGTTAATACTTATCTATGAGGAATTATTCCCTTGTAAGTCCCTATTATATAAAATCAAGGCTATATGGTCCTAAAAGAATCCCCATTCCATAAAATTCAGGTGAATAGGAGATGATAGCCCAATTCTCACCAAACAGAGAGGGTCAAATTTCTCAAAATATCCTTACTTGCAAAATATCCTTCTAGAAATCATGGTGAATACAAAGCTACTTAAACCAATATTATTCTCTCTCCCTCATAAATACACATGGGATAACCCTCTCTACATTCTATTTTCACCATGACATCGTTTTTTCATTAAATATTAAAGTTATTCAACCTATTAGATTGTGCTTAGATTAGAGGGAAATTAGTTGTTGATTCTAGGTGGCTTTACATTGTGAAGCATGCAACTATTAGAAAAATAGAGAATTACAAGGCTTATCTCATGTGAGGGTATTTTCCAAAAGATAGGGAGCTTAGTATAAGGATACCTTTGTTATAGTTTTTCCATAGACTTCTATCGAAACTATGATTACCTCTGGCATAAGCACATCAAATCCTTGGCCACTTTGTAGGTATAATTGAGATTCCAAATAGGTAAGCCATGGCACCCCACTTGAATTTTACACATATGAGAATGTAGTTTAAGCCCAATAGCATTAATAGTTTAGAAATGTAGGTTCAATGTTTTCTCTCTTTAGTGGATAATGTTCAATCTATTAACATTCATATCTTATTATAATAAAAAATTATTATGCTCAAGAATTTTACAGGCTAAGTTGGGCAACTTTTAGTGTTGAAGAAAAACGTCCCCTGGGAGAAAAACGTCCCCGGGAGAATTGGTATCTGATTTCATGGACTACTTGTTGCAAGAGACCTTTAGAATTGTATTTTCATTAGTGAAAGCAGCCAAGGTTGTTGCTGATAGGACCATCCAAACTTCCAAATTAGTATGAATCATCCAAACTTGCAAAGGATTCTGACTTATTTGGAGGAGGCATGAATGTTTTATAGAATCATTTTTTTGGGCTAATTGTAAATACCAATGGTTATTTCGGTAATTATTTTTATAATTTTTTTAGAAGATGATAGAAGGAATTATAACTTCATTATCAAACTGGGAGTGTGGTTATTAACCAAGGTAAATTTTTACAACTAAGAGAATCCTTTGTGTATTGGGTCATTAATTTGTTTAGACAAACTCTTATCCAGTCAAAAAACAGTTTTAGAACTTACTCCAAGACCAATTTGTTTTGTAACTTTCTTATTCGATTTTAAAATAGTTATTTCATATTTTTTTTAATTTTGTATACTTGAAGATGACAAAATCTATCACCATTATTCAAAAAATATTTTTTCTTTATTTTCTAAAACTAGCAAATACTTATTTTCATTTTTTTCTTTGTTATTTTTATTAATAAAACAATTAAAATAACCCATAAAATTTAAATATCCTCAAAGCATTTATTTGTATGATCATAAAGACTTTGAAGAACGTTTATTTGTATGATCATAAAGACTTTGAAGAACATTTATTTGTATGATCATAAATACTTTGAAGATTCATCTTTTTAGGTAATTTGTATTGATATTAGAATGGTAACAGATTCTTTTGGTTATTTTCAAAATCATAAATGAGTATTAATTTTATAACATTTTTTATTATTTTTAAAATAGTAATTATTATTTTTAGAAAATTAGGAAAAATAATATCCATGTAAGTTTAGAGAAGTGTTAAATATAATCTGGTAAAATTTAAAACATAGCAAAAATGAAAGCATCAATTTTCTATATTCGCAAAGCAAATTACAACAAAGTAACTAGTTACACCAATCATCTCTCACTTTACATTAAAATCTATACATAGAAATTTTGAAGAAAATGGATATATTGAAACATAAAATTCTTCAAATACACAAAAAACTTGAAATAAGCAACAATTATCTCCTTGTCACATTACGATTCTTTAGGAGTTGCATTATTTACATTCCTTATAGGAATGTGGTTACGTATATACTGTGCATAAGAATTTGTTTCAATGTAAACGTTGGAAGCGTGTTATTTGCTCTTAAGCATGATTCTTCATTTTAGCGATGTCATTTTTTTGGGAAGCGCACTTCTAAGTGGTGAAGTTAGAAGATCCCACCAATGGATTAGAATTTTTAAGACTAACAATTTCAACTAATCATCAACTTCTCATAGGTTCATATCAACCCTCTTAGGGATAAGAATACACTCTAATCACTGATGCTACACTAATCACTAGATCTTCCTAGGAATCACATCAACTGAATTCCTATGCTTGTAAATCCCTCTTACATGCAACAAAATATCCATGCAAGCCAAATTGTTGTGCCACTCAAGAAAACCAATCGACAAACATTAGAGAGGAAAATCCTTGTAAGTCAAACTCTTAGATCGTTTTAGTAGTATTTATTGCTAGATTTAATTCAACAATTAAATTGGAAAATTAATTTTTCTCAACATTAAAAGACGATTGCAATACAATAATTTAGTTTCTCTCAAGTTGAAATTGCAAATCTAAAACATCATATCAACTACTCTCTAACTTATAATGTAAAACTAACTGTCTTGAAATATCATGATTACAACCTAAAATCCAAAAGCCTAGGGTTTACAACCTCTACTAATATATAGAAATTGTCTTTCTTGCATGGCATTCTCTTGTTCTCATCGAGTAAGCTAATAAGGGAAGTGATGCAGTCCTACTTCCCTTTATTAAGTTAAGAAGGCGCATTTCTATAGCCTAAGTTGGGGGCAAGTATCTGTGTGTCCCATAAAAATAAAAATTAAAACTTAAAAAAAAAATGCATTAATGTGTTGTAGCATAGTGGAGCCCGGGTGGGGGAAAGTGTCCATTTGTCCTATAAAAATAAAAAATAAGAATGCATGTACCAGTGTGTCGTATCATAGTGGTGAGATAGATGTGTTTTGTAGTTTAATGGTGAAAGGTTTGCGGATTTGATCCCTCTTAGTGCTATGTACAACTAGAGTTAGATGGGTATATATTGGTAGTGTAAGAGAAGTGACATATGTTAGATTTTTTATCATTCAAGCTAGCATTATCTTAGGATATTTAACTTAGAGAATAACAAGCACAGCAATCAAACACAAGATACAATAGACACAAATATTTTCCTTGGGGAAACCATAAAGGATAAAACCCCGCAACTTCCTCAGAGATAGAATTAGCACCAAAAGTAAAACCCAAAAATAGTAAGATGATCTCCCGACAGTAGTAGTCTCTCTCTCTCTTGTCCCAAATTCTTCTTCTCTCTTAGTTATGCGCTACAACTGAGTGTGAGTGAATGTGTGATAAATAGAGAGGCTCTCTCTCTATTTATACTAATTCCCAACTTGACAATAAATCACTAGGGCCAACTTCTCTAGGAGAGTATAATAACCCTAGGGCCCCATAACTGCGGGGACTTTAACTCTTGATCAATAAGGAGGGCTACCCTCTATGAATTTACATGACTTGTTTACATTATTGAATCTCCCGATAGGAACATCGGGGCATGACATGACTCAATTACATTACAGATACTTCCAAGAATAAACATCGGGGTACGATACATAAAATATACAAGTGAATACATTCCAAAGTTACAAATACATCAACACTCCCTCTTAACTAGGAAGGTTTTCTCTCAATACAATTTATCAGCACAGGTCTTCTTCTCTATATCATCTGGATCATCATCAAGTTATCTTCATCTTCAAGTCATCTTCATTACTAGATCTGGATCATCACTGGATCTGGATCATCACTAGGTCATCATCACTAGATCTGGATCGTTAATGGATCTGGATCATTACTACTGGATCATCATCACTAGTTCTATCTCTCGATTCTTCTCGTCATAGGGAGTTCTACAAGGACATCCCTTTTTCATGTTGGTTTTAGGCCTAACCTCCATGTAAGTCTTCTTCAGCGCTTATATCTGACCCTTAGTCAGAACAACCCACCCAACACTTACATCTAACCATGGGAGGAACACATCCAACAACCATGTTAGAAAGGCATGCCCAACACTCAGATCTGAACATGGGAGGAAGACATCCATGTCAGAAAGGCCCAGCACTCACATCCACTGGCATGATAGGACACACCATCTATCATCTAAGGAAAGACTCAGCACTTACATCTACTGGCATAGTAGGACACACCATCTACTATCCAGAGAAAGGCATAGCACTTATATCCTTTGGCATAGTAGGACACACCATCTACTATCCAAGGAAGGGCTCAGCATGTATATCTAGTGGCATGGTAGGACACAACATATACCATCTAGAGAAAGGATCTGCACTTACATCTGTCGGCATGATAGAACACACCATCTATCATTCGGGGAAAGGCTCTGCACTTATATCTGTCAGCATGATAGGACACACCATCTATCATCCGGGAAAAGGCTCTACACTTATATCTAATCATGTGGGAGCCAATCCCACAGTCATATCATAATGGCTCTACACTTACATCTGATCATGTGGGAGCCAATCCCACAGTCATATCAGAATGGCTCTGCACTTACATCTGATCATGTGGGAGCCAATCCCACAGTCATATCAGAATGGCTCTGCACTTACATCTAATCATGTGGGAGCCAATCCCACAGTCATATCAGAATGGCTCTACACTTACATCTGACCATGGAAGGAACCAATCCTATCACCATGTCAAAAGGGCTCTGCACTTACATCTGACCATGGAAGGAACCAGTCCTATCACCATGTCAGAAGGGCTCACGAACTCATCACTTCCCCTTGGAAGGAATCTCGATCTGGATAACACCAAATGTCTCCCTGAAGTACTCAAACTTCACTCTGGCTAATGGCTTGGTCAACACATGCTCTATATGCTGATCTGTCGCAATAGATTGGAGCTTCACTACTCCTCTCTACACCATATCCCTGATATAGTGATATTTGATCTCGATATGCTTCAACCTATCATGGAACACCGGGTTCTCAAACAACTTCACACAACTTTGGTTGTCGCAATATATACAAGTAGCATCCAAATGGATATCAAAAAATTTAGATAGTACCTTTCTAAGCCACACTGCCTTAGAGCTAGCCGAACAATCTTCAACATACTCTTCTTCGGTCGTACTCAATGCCACACAGGACTGATTCCTGCTAAACCAAGAGATCACACCTGATCCCATACTAAAGTAGCACCTTGAAGTGCTCTTCCTATCGATGGCACTGCCTGCCCAATCTAAATCAACATAACCTTCCAGGTTAATCTTCTACTTTGCCTCATACTTGAGCCCATAATCAACTATACCCTTCAGGTACCTCAGAATATGATTTGCAGCAATCAAGTGAACATGTCTAGGATCTGTTAGGAACTAGCTCAATGTGTTCACAGCAAAGCAAATATTTAGTCTTGTATTCGTTAGGTACATAAAGGACCCAATCATCTGACAATACATTGTAGCATCAACTGCATCTGATGAAGCATTACTCAATGGCTTCAAGTTCGATGCCATAGGTGTGGTCATGGCCTTGTAGTCCATCATCCTGAACCTCTTGAGGATCTCTACTCTATACTTCCCTTGTCCCAGGGAAATTACATCTGCATTCTGCCACACCTCCATTCCTAGAAAGTAGTGCATCATACCCAAGTCCTTCATCTCAAACTCAGCAGCAAGCTTCCTCTTCGTATCAGTAATCAACCCCTCCACACCTATTACAAAAAGATCATCTACATATGGTAGGAGTATCACCGTGTTCCCTTCTTCAACCTTGTAGTAAAGGTTGGAATCTGCTTTACTCTTGGTAAAGCCCAAACTGGATAGGAAGCTATCAATTCTTCCATACCATGTCCTGGGTGCCTATTCCAAACCATACAGGGATTTCTTTAATTTACACACATGAGTCTCCCTGTCATGTGTCTAAAAGCTGAGTGGATGCTTCACATACACTTCCTCTTCTACTACACCATTCAAGAAAGCAGTCTTGAGATCAATCTGGTGTATCTTCCATTTCATCACTGTAGCTAGAGCAGGTATTGATCTGATGGAAGTGTATCTGGCTACAGGTGCAAAACATTCTTCATAATATATTCCTTCTTTCTGGGAGAATCCACGAGCCACAAATATTGCTTTATATTTCTCTATGCTACCATCTACAACATGCTTGATCTTTTAGATCCACTTGGAAGTCACAATAAACTTCCCCTCTGGTCTAAGGACAACATCCCAGACATCATTCTTCATGATCGACTGGTACTCCTCGATCATAGCATCCTTCCATTCTTTCTTCTCTGCCACTTCTTCATAGTTGGAAGGTTCTTTATCAATAATGTCACATATCAAGCAAAACATAATCGGAGCTGGGCCTCATTATTTTCCTCTCTCTGTGTATTTCTTCTGGAGCCCCATATCTTTCTGCACCTAGGATAGCCTCTCATACCCATGCAGGTTTCCTCTTGTCAGAATTATTCTCTTGAGTTGGATCTACAAGTTCCTGGGGTTCTTCTATTTCTCGATCTTCATCCTCATTTGCATCATTCATAGTTGTATCTTGAATTATGGGTACTTTTGTTTCTTTGAAGTCTTCAACTGGTCTCTTTCTAGATTTGTTGTAAGCTGAATCTTTGTCGAATGTTACGTCTCTGCTTATGTCGATCTTCTTGAATCCTGGGAACTATATTCTGTAAGTTTTTGAGCTTTCACTGTATCCCACAAATATACCCCTCTTTCCAGAAGGGTCTAACTTTGTCCTCTTTTCTTTTGGAATGTGTATGTATACAACACAACCGAATATTCTGAGATGGATAACTTCTGGTTTCTTGCTGAAAAAGAGTTCTTTAGGTGTCTTGTTCTTGAGTACTCTGTGTGGAGTACGGTTCTGTACATACACCATTGTTCTAAAAGCTTCTACCCATAGATGCATGGGAAGATATTGATCATGAAGCATGGCCCTTGCAGCTTCCATGATCATTCTATTCTTTCTTTCTGCAACCCCATTCTTTTATGGATTATATGGAGTGGTTAACTCCCTCTAAATCCCTGAATCTTTGCATAGCTCTTTGAATTCATTTGATGTGAATTCCTCGCCATTATCTAATCAAAAGGTCTTGATCTTATTTTCTATGTGGTTCTCAATCAAGGCTTTGAATTCCTTGAACTTGCTGAATACTCCATCTTTGTTCTTCATGAAGTATATCCTTGTCTTCCTAGAAAAATCATCAATAAAAGAAACATAGTATACATACCCACTTAATGAACTGGATGACATCAAACCGCATACATCGGAGTGAATGATTTCCAAGATTCCTTTTGTATTTCTCTCGCTACTTGGAAATGTCTTCTTTATGTTCTTTCCTCTCACACATCCTTTGCAGACACCGTCATGTTTTGTTTGTATTTATAGAAAGACCTTCAACAGCTTTGCTTGCAAGTGGTAGTGCTTTGTAGTGCACATGTGCAAACCTTCTATTCCAAAGTTCATTTGGTTCTACTGAGTCATGAACCAAATCTTGTTTTGGTTGTCCCTTCAACTTGTATAGACCTCCTTCTTGTTTCCCAATCACTACTGCATCATGTATAGTCTTTCCCTTTGGCCACATAAGAACTTGGCCATCTATAAATGCCAACCCTTATGCCTTTTGCATCCAATGCAGATATGGAGAGGAGATTCTTCTTTAGTCTTGGTACAAACAAGACATCCTTCATCTTCATATAATTTCCAAATTCTAGCTTATAGGAGGATTCACCACTACCTTTTATTGGATACTGGTAGTCATCCCCAAGTTTCACCTTGTGAGGTGACTCATGTTTAGATAGTTTCACAAATGATTCTTTGAATATCGTCATATGTTTGGAATCCCCACTGTCTATAAGAAAATCATTGCTTCCATGTGTGTTAGTTCCCGTGAGAGCGGAAATCAGAACATATTCTTCATCACTTGAAGAATCATCACATTCTTGTTTGATTCTCTTTGTGGAAGGTTCATCATCCTCTGCAACATGAGCATGATGTATTCTCTTGTTTCCCTTCTTCTTGCTAGATCCATTTTTGTTTCTAGGACAATCTTTGGCAAAGTGTCCTCTTTCATCACATGTATAGCATCTGAGTTTAGATAAATCTCTATTGAGCTCTTCTAGTGCTATCTTTCTGGTGGAAGTGCTTACCTTTGGGGTGATGAAAGTCTCTTCTGCTTTTCTTGGAGTGTATTGTGAGAGATTGATCTTCACTTCCCATGTTTTCTTATCGGGCTATTATTTGAGCTTCTTCTTGTGATAATTATTCCCACATCGTACTAAACTTGACTAGCTTCTTTCTTGCACAAATCCCTTGAATGAAGGAGTCCCATGATCTAGGCAGACCATTCAAGGTGGTCATCACAATTTATGCATTCTTCAATTCTTCATCTACCACTTCCAGTTGCTCCTTGAACTAAGAGACCCTTGTAAAGTAAGACTGTATGGTCTCCGCATTCTGTATCTTTACATTCTTCAATTGGTTTCTTAGAGACTTCTTCTAATTTATGTTCTTTCCTTCAAATATTTTGGTCAGAGCATCAAACATAGCTTTAGGTGTCTTTAGGGAGGACACCTGTGGTATGAAGTGATATTTAATTGAATCAGCAATAATCCTTTTATCCATGACCAATTTCTTTTTGTGTAAGGCCTTAGCCTCATCTCCCTCTGGAACTAGAACCTCTTCATTGATGTAACAGTCCAACTCATTTTCTTCCAGGAGCAGGGAGATCCTATACTTCCAAGCTCGGAAGTTATCAGCTCCCTCAAGCTTTTCATCAAGATTGGTATGATGAGACATCTTAACTGAGAACCTCAAATGGAAATACTAAATATTTAGATATTACCAGGTAGAGATGTTGGAACTGGATATGGAGCTGAATCTCTGCAGAGCTAGTTCAGGAGCAGATTAGGGTTTGACTTTCCTGGAGTTCTGCCCAACCAAAAACTTTGATCTTGATCTCTAAAATTATATTTTGGGGAGGAGATCAATCCAAGCCTAGGCTCACTCAAAAATTCCACTTCTGTGGAAATCCCTAATTTTCGACAACAGTGTTAGGTCAAAAACTGAAAATGCTCAAAATAATATTTTGTTTCGACAGAAAGATGCGCCCTAGAGAGGAGAGTTAGCCCAACCTTATTTTGCAGAAAATATGTGGAGAGAGATCCAAAAAGTAGGAAACCCTAGTTTCTGCAGCTGCACAGTGTCTTCTTTTTAGGTTAGCTCTGATACCATGTTAGATTTTTTATCGTTCAAGCTAGCATTATCTTAGGATATTTAACTGAGAGAATAACAAGCACAACAATTATACACAAGAGACAATAGACACAAATATTTTCCTCGGGGAATCCATAAACAAGAAAACCTCGCAACTTCCTCAGAGATAGAATCAACACCAAAAGTAAAACCCAAAAATAGTAAGATGATCTCCGAACAACAGTAGTCTCTCTCTCTCTTGTCCCAACTTCTTCTTATCTCTCATTTATGTTATACAACTGAGTGCAAGTGAATGTGTGATAAATAGAGAGTTTCACTCTCTATTTATACTGATTCCCAACTTGACAATAACTCACTAGGGCCGAATTCTCTAGGAGAGTCTAATAACCGTAGGGCCCCACAACTGCGAGGACTTTAACCCTTGATCAATAAGGAGGGTTACCCTCTATGACTTTACATGACTTGTTTACATTATTGAATCTCTCGATAGGAACATTGGGGCATCACATGACTCAATTACATTACAGATACTTCCTAGAATAAACATCGGGGTACAATACATAAAATATACAAGTGAATACATTCCGAAGTTACAAATACATTAACAACATCCAGGTAGGGTAAAACCATAACCCCAAACTATACCAACAAATGGAGAGTGCGTCCAAAAATGGAACACTAGATACACATTCCAAGTAGGTAGGCACATGGCCACAAGTGTTAAGTCACCCACTACACGATCTGAATGCAACACTGCATATTTTTATGCAAAAAGTGTTTGAAATTGCATGGTCATAGGATCGTAACATAGCATCAAACTCAGAAATAACATAGGATACATGTGGTAAGACCATTGAAAGAGATATCCATGGAGTAGAAAATGTATTTTTTTTATCAATCAACTATTCTTTCCAATGAAGACCTAGGTCCCTTATTTACATAACAGATGCTTCCGTGCAATCCACTTGTTTATTTTTAGTTCACTAAGCTATAACTAGAAGATTCTCCAAGTTAAGATTATGTAAACTTAGGGATTATGAATGCATGGATAGATCAAGATAAATGTTATTTTAAAAAATTGAGTTCTTACTGAGAATAATAAAGATTTTACTGTGCATGATTTATTTATTCAATATGCACAAATAATTAAATAATGTGCACATAATTATACACTGACATTGCTTTGTAAAATTGATAAAATTGACTTGGACTTGAGTGGAAGGAAGCATGATTTACATGCTATTCCCCCATAAAGAAAACATTTTGTAGCCGTTAGCAAGGATCGAAGATGAAGGGGCTTGGCTACCATGAGTTGATTGGTGAAAATAGTTTATACTCGGTCTTATAAGTGGCAAAATTACAAGTCAAGAAACTCATCATGAAGGAGCTATCATATGCAGTGCATTGAACCTCAAAGTGTTTGGTGCATTAATGCCTAAATAGGTTGTACGAATGGAACTTTAATTATCACACCACACTATTGTTGGTTGATCTGGGCATTAAAAACACCTTAGTGCTATGCCTCTATACAAGAAAGAGGAATTGCATGCTATTTTTTAATAGACCTAAACCAATCATCAAAATCACCTTCCCAATATGAATTGCAACATTGAATGGTTCATAAATAGTTGTAGGCGTTCATTATTCAATGATTTTTTTTCATTTGGGAAAAAATCTAATGAAAATGAGTTATTTATGAAAATAAGGCATCTCACTACAATGTAAACTCAACAAAATGATACTAAACAAGCACAAATTAGAGAGGAAGCATGCCAAGCATGGTTTAATTAATCAACTATTCAATTCCCACAAGTCTTGAGTTACCAATTCATATTGCCAATAGTAACATTGATTCTTCACATGGCGGGCATGAAAAAAATGATGTATAGGTTTATATGGAAGATTTATTATGGTATAGCCATAAATTGGAAGCAATGTTGTTTATTTAATTCTAGAAATATGAGCTAGGGGGGAATTCTCATATCATCAAAACCTAATTCTTTGAAATCTTGAAATCTACTTCCAAATCCCTTCTCTTTGGACATTGTTCAAGGTCTACCCAATTAGGGACAATAATGTTACCAAACAACTTGAAAGCGATGTATGGTATGTTAGAGACCACTAATAAGGTAATTACACTTTAAGTCCCCTGTATTTTAACGCATCTTTTCATGGTTTCATATGAGTTTAACTTACCTTGCCTAGATTTTAATGCCAAGAAAAGAGGGTTATGCTAACTCGCCTCAGTAGGGCGCATATTTTGGTTGAATCAGTTTTAGATTTGAATCAGTTTCAGATTTTGAATCAGTTTCAGATTTGAAGAAGTTTCAATTTTGAATCAATTTCAGATTTGAATCAATTTCAGATTTGAATCAATTTTAGATTTTGAATCCGTTTCATATTTGAATCAGTTTCAGATTTTGAATCAGTTTCAGTTTCAGATTTGAAGAAGTTTCAGCCAACTACGCAACTAGGTCAAACACCTCAAATTGGTAAGATCTAAATCTTTTCTATTTCCTTTTAAGTTTCTCATTTGAAAAATATGACTCTCCATACTTAGCTTGAGGAAAAGATTGGAGGGAATGATAACTTTCGAGCATGGAAGTACAGAATCTCCCTGATCCTCGAAGAAAATGATTTGGATTAGTACATCAATGGAGAATTTCCATATCCAGAGGGAGATGAGGCTAAGCATACTCATAAGAAGAACTGGGTAAAATCCAAGAGAGTCATTATAGATTCAATCAAGGGTCACCTCATCCCCCATTTGTCATCATTCAAGACACCGAAGGAAGTGTTTGATGATTTGATAAAGATGTTAGAAGGAAATAAAATCAACCAGAATATTACTTTGAGGAACTAGTTGAAGAATGTGAAGATACAGACCTCATAGAATATACCGTCTTACTTCACAAGGGTTTCTCAAATCAAAGAACAACTTGAAACAGTTGAAGAGAATGTTGAATATGGAGAAATTATGATGAATACCTTGAATGGTCTCCTTAGATCATGGGACTCATTCATTCAAGGAATCTGTGCAAGAAGGAAGATGATCTATTTAATCTAACTCTAAGAAGAATGCACACAAGAAGAAGCTCGACTCATAAAAAGAGAAGAGATTATCAGAGCAACTGAAGATCAAGCTTTCACAATTCACACCAGGAAGAACTACAAGAAGAAGGAGAAGAAGGAGAAGAAAAAGAACCATCATCACAATAAGAATAAGAACAAGAAACAAAAGAAGATCAAGAGAGACCCTTCCAATGGTCGATTCTATACTTGTGATGAAAAGGGACACTTTGCAAGAGACTGTCCCATAAGGAAAAAGAGATGCCATGCTCATGTTGTCAAAGATGAGGAACCAACAAACAAAAGATTTAGAAGAGAGAAGGATGATTCAAATGAAGAGTATGTTCTAACCTTAGTACTTATGGTAACTATCTCACATGAAAGGGAATGATTGGCTTGTGGATAGTGGGGTATCTAAACACATGACAGGATACAACCAATGTTATCAAAGTATAACTCAACAAATCATAAAACGTGGCACATACATACATACACATTATGTTCTTTATAAATACACATTCAATGTGGCACATGTTAGCTACCTTATATATCGGTGATCATATATTTATCAACAATTATACTAAAAGACTACAACTACTACAAAACGACTACGCCTCTTCACTTAAGGTTTTCCCATAGCTTCACATTAGACTACAAACCATCAAATGGAACTAATTCCTACTCCACCAAGTTCATTAAATAGTCTGACATGCATCGATACACAACCCTAGGTATGGTCATTTCAAGTGAACAAATCCAAGATCCATCCATGTGACATGCGCCGAAGTGCTCCTACATGATATGCATCCAACCAAGTTCACCCACTTAGTAAACCCATCTAATGTGTGCCCAATCAAGTATATTAAAGTCACATTTAATCCAATCAGTTTTTCATACCACTTCATCTATTATGCATAGTACATGCTTACAAATGAGGTTTCCCACGATAAACTTCTCAATCTTGGTAACTTCCCATTAAACTTCTCTGGTCTGTCCAACTAATGCGAGTTGTTAATATTTGAGGTGAACCCAACCTTTAGGAAATGATACATGCCATGTATATGGTGTACCTTTTCAATGAGCCAAGGCACTTCAAAACTGACTCATCTAGCCACCAACCTCATGCCATGTCTATTTTTGTGGTCAACGACCACCAAGGTGATCATGCAACGAAGGTGCCCAAAGCCTCTCGAGGTGAGGGATTACACATATTCTCTTGCTTAAACTATGCATAACAACAAGATTTCTTGTCTCAAGGATCATAATTTGTTTTTACATCGATGGAAAAGTTCCCCACATCTGAGGAATGGGTCACTGTAACCAAGTGACATACTCACTATAGAACTCACTGTTAAATATTAATCCATGGACCTTGGTTAGCCTGGATGTCACTTAAGGGAGAACCAATTCAACTTTCCTCAAAAAGATAATATCATATAAATGACATATGATAAATATTATGAGAACAAATTTGACAAAAAAATGAGTTTCCAACATACTTCCATGTGTCAAAGTTTCAAGGGAATAATTTGTACATACCCCTAAGTTTTGAGGATCTTTGAATTAATCAGAAACCTCAAATAATACTCGTTCACAATATTTAGAATTGGACCTTATTGAACTTCTTTATCAGTTATAAAAAGAACACTTCAACTATCCATAGAGAGAAACATCATACATATAATGTCGAATAAACATTATTCAAAAGCTCCACCTACTCAATAAATTTTACTTGGAACATAATTCCATGCCTCAAAAAAATTGACTTTGAACATAATTCCATTGGTCAAAGTTTCAAATATATAATTATTTTATACCTAACATGTTGTGTTGAATGAAGTTAAACACCTCTTAAAAAAAATTCTTAAATTTCATGAAACTTTAAAAGATATTACTTCACACCATTTTTTTTTTCGAACAATGTTGAATATATACTTAATAGTAAGTCGGCATGTGACGACTCTACAAAGGAGATGAGTAAAAAAAAAATATTTATATATAATGTATTTAAGAAAATCATTATTATCTGTGTATATATGGCCTTTCTATTATAAGCATAAGCCTCATTTCTATTATACACTTGCGTAAAAAAGTACAGAGAAGCCGTAGCTTATCATAATCTGCCCGGTCTATACAATTTCAGTGTTTACATCAAACTTCCATAGATATCCTGTGCCTCACTTTATATATCAATATAATAGAATAACGAAAAGTGGTTAGGAATTTATGGATCATCATTAATGAATACTTGGTTGTGTTGCATACATAGATAATATGTAACGGCTATGCAATTGTGTGTAGCATGATCATGTAATGAAGTGTGATTTGTGGTATTAGAAGTCACATTTTAAATACATTTTATGAGTGTTTGATTAGTAGATGTTTGGTAAGCTTGCTAGTTTGTTTGTTTTTCCCATGAGAGGGGTTTCCAGGGTATTTTTTGTGTAATAAGTTGATGTGTTCTATGCCATTGTATTATGTTTAATTGTGTTTAACTGTATGGATCAATTTCCAAACCTACTATAATTAGTAATAGAACTAGAATTTGGTATCATAGTTGTATTTGGCTACATGGTGACTCCTTTGTTGTTGAGGGTTTAGCTTTGTCTTGCATCTAATAAATACCTATTGTAGTGGGAGTTTCCATAAACTTTGATTTATTGTTATAATGGATAACACATAGAGAATAGGAATTCAAAAATTTAATGGCCAAAATTTTGAGCTTTGGAATCTTAAAATGGAGAATCTCCTTGTGGATTGAGAACAATGGATTGCAATCAATCCAATAACGACTCTGGTTGGTGTGTAAAAGGAATATTGGAAAGAGATTGATGGGAAGGAAAGAATTGAAATCCAACTGTGTTTAGTAGATTTTGTATTGTTGAATGTCTCATAAGAAGACACGACAAATTAAATATGGGAAAGTTTGGGAACTTGTATTTATGGTAAACAAAGTCTTGTAAGGTTCTCATTTGGTGCTAATAGGACTAAGAAAATATTGGAGTTAGTACATAGTGACATGTTTGGATCTGTTTCGGTCCCTTCACTAGGAGGATCTTAGGATTATGTTTCTTACATAGATGATTTCTCTGTAATGACGTTGTTGTATTTTATGATAAATAAATATGAGGTTTTTGAGAAGTTTGAAGCATTCAGTGCTCTTGTGGAAAATTATATTGCTAAAAATATCAAGGAGAAAATACCTGGATAATGGAGGAGAATTATATGGAAAGGAGTTTGACTACTTTTGTAGAAAGAATAATACATCTCGACAAAACACAACTCCTTACATGTCTCAAAAAAACAAAAGTTGCTAAAAGAATGAACAAAACGTTGATAGAGAAACCGAAGAGTGTGTTAGTTTTGGATCCTGATCTTCTTGATTTTGAGATGTTATTTCAGGCGTGTTTGGATCCTAGCACTTGAAGTGGGGTGTGGGTGTATCCCCCCCCCACTATAGTCATCAGGGGGGTCCATTGGGGGAAGGGGGGGTATAAAAACATTTAGTACAATATTTTAATTTCAGAGTCATGACTTGGTAAATAATGGGTGATTTACAGGCCCATAGTTTTGGGAATCCCGTGGTACTTTCCCATGGTACTCCCTTCATAAAATTAAGACATTGTAATATGTCTATGTATTGTATTGTAACATTGTAAAATCAATCTTTGTGATTATGAGAGATAGATTGTGAGAGAGTGAAGAGGAAGTGCAACTGGGTTGCTGCAAGTTGTATCCCTTGATTTTGTTGGACGGTATAATAATAAAGGAATAGCAATTTATGTGTGGATGTAGCCCATCTTAGGTGAGCCATGTTATATATGTGTCTCTCTTGTAATGTGTTTTAAAATTTGCATCTTGTTTATTGTTTATTGTTATTGCTCTGCGACCCTATTTTCTAACATAGCATGCTCAATGGTGTAGGAGTCACACAAGAATTTTGGACAGAGGAAATTTACACAACATGTTGCTTGGTGAATAGGTTGTCGCTAATGTCTCTCATCGACAAGACTCCATATGAGGCATGGGATGGTAAAATATATCTCTTACAAATCTCAGGGATTTTGGGTGTGATTCCTTTGTTCATATGCAAAAGGAGAAAAAAATTTTGACTACAAGTTGAGAAATGCATCTTCATTGGGTAAGAGGAAGGAGTGAAAGGGTATAAGCTATCTGAGTCAACTACAAGGTAGTTTATAGCAGAGATTCGTTCTTTGGATGCACTTTCATAGATGGAGAGGTTAAAAGAGAAAAAATAGAAAATCAAGGGTTTGAAATGAATGATGAAAGAATGCATTTCAGTTAGTTGACTAAATATGATGAAGATGTGGAACAATAGATTTCAAACGTTTGGAGGTCTAGTTGAACAAAAAAACAACTAGAAAGTTATAGCGCACCAAATTTTTTCTTTGCATTTGTGTTATCTACCACAGATGATGATCCAAGGTCGATAAAGGAAGCAGGTTGGTAAAGGAAGCAATCAACTCAGCATAGAGTAGACCTTAGAAAAGGGCCATGGATGAAGACATGGAATCCTTGAAGAAAATTGAAATGTGGGATCTATTCATGTTACCAAATGGAAGGAAACCGTCAACAGTAAGTGGGTGTTCAAGAAAAAAATCAATGTAGTAGGTCAAGTGGAGAAGTACAAGCATCAACAGGTTGTAAAAGGATATTACCGAGTAGAGGGAATTGAAATTCATGATATTTTCTCTCATATTTATAAGCTAACTTCCATAAGGTTACTGATGTCTTTAGCTATAGAATTTGATCTTAATGTAGAATAGATGTATGTAAAGACATGATTTCGTCATGGTTATCATGAAGAATAAATTTATATGAAGCAACCGAAAGCTTTTATAATGAAAGGAGAAAATTAGTTGGTTTGCAAGCTCAATAGTTCTCTCTAGAGCCTAAAACAATCACCTATGATGTGGTATGAAAATTTTGATATGTATATCCAACAGCTGAGATTTGTGAGAAGTTAGGCTAATCACTGTGTTTATGGGAGGAAAGTCGGTGGTCATTTCATATATGTAGTTTTGTATGTCAATGAATTTTTTTTGGTCAAAAATGACATGGAGTTAAAACTACAACTATCCTCCAAGTTCGCCATGAAGGATCTCATAGCAAGAAATTCATTCCTAGAATGGAAATTCAGAGAGATCATGTAGGTATAAGGATCTGGTTATGTTAGAGAAAATATGTTCAGACAATTTTGAAATCTTTCAACATGTAAGATAACATACGTATCAATTATAACCATATTCTTGTGGAATTGAAGTTATCTAATGAACAATGCCCCAAGACAAAAGAATAAATAGAGTACATGCTATGTGTTCTTATTCTAGTGTTGTAGGTAGTGTGATGTATGCTATGGAATGTACTCAACTTGATATTTCCCATGCAATGGGAGTATTGAGAAGGTACATGTCTACATATGGAAAAGAGCACTTGACGGCAGAGAAGAGAGTATTTAGGTATCTGTATGGCACGATGGATTATGGAATATGTTATGGAGGAAAGAATGAGAACAAAACTAAATCAATGTACATGGATTTGATGATTTTGACTAGGCTTGATATATTCACTACAAACGATCGATTAATAGATATGTGTTCAAGTTAGCAGTCAGTTAGATGAGTAGGAGGCATTCAGTCATTACATTGTCTACTATTGAGGATGAATACATGGTAGCTACTCATGCATGTAAGGAATTTGTTTGGTTGTAGATATTGTGTTCATATGTTAGGTTGGATTGTGACAGTCAAAGTGTAATCTTCCTGGAAAATAATCCAACATATCATTCGAAGATGAAACACATGGATGTACAATTCCATTTTTGTGAGAGAGACGATGGAGAACTAGAACGCGCTATTGAAAAATGTAGACACAATGAAGAATGTTGCAGACTTATTAACCAAATCGTTTAGCACTGATATTTTTTCTTGGTGTGGAGAAAAGATGGGATTGTAATCCCCGCTAGAATGAACTTAAGTTCTAAATATATTGTTTATGAAAAGAAGACAACAAGTGGGAGAATGATAGGAATGTTATATTATTTGTATGTAAATCGATTGGAAAATTCAATAGTCGACTCATATAATTTCACTGGAGTCATAGTCGAAAAATGGTGGAGATCTAGTCGATAGACCGAACAAATAGTTGTTGTTCAAAGGAAAACAAATAGTCGATGGGAAGTCAATTGACAATCAAATCTCAAAAGGAAATCAACCATAAATGACCATGTCAAGTTGACTGTAACTGAATAAATGAAAGTGATTAGGAAGTTATGGATTTTCATTAATGATAAGTTGGTTGTATTGCATCTATAAATAAGATGTAATGGATGTGAAATTGCGTGTAACATGATCATGTAATGAAGTGTGATTTGGGATTTTGTAGAAATAATAATACATCTCGACAAAACACAACTCCTTACATGTCTCAACAAACCAGAGTTGCTAAAAGAATGAACAAAACGCCGATAGAGAAACCGGAGAGCGTGTTAGTTTTGGATCCTGATCTTCCTGATTTTGAGATGTTATTTCAGGCGTGTTTGGATCGTAGCACTTGAGGTGGGGTGTGGGGGTATTCCCCCCCCACTATAGTCATCAGGGGGGTCCATTGGGGGAAGGGGGGGTAGAAAAAAATTTAGTACAATATTTTAATTTCAAAGTCATGACTTGGTAAATAATGGGTGATTTACAGGTCCATAGTTTTGGGAATCTCGTGGTACTTTCCCATGGTACTCCCTTTATAAAATTGGAGGAAAGCATGAGAAAAAAACTAAATCAATGTACATGGATTTGATGATTTTGACTAGGATTGATATATTGACTACAAATGATTGATTAATAGATATGTGTTCAAGTTAGCAGTCAGTTAGATGAGTAGGAGGCATTCAGTCATTGCATTGTCTACTATTGAGGATGAATACATGGTAGCTACTCATGCATGTAAGGAACTTGTTTGCTTGTAGATATTGTGTTCATATGTTAGGTTTGTTTAGTGTGATGTTAGGTTGGATTGTGACAGTCAAAGTGCAATCTTCCTAGAAAATAATCCAACATATCATTCGAAGATGAAACACATGGATGTACAATTCCATTTTTGTGAGAGAGACGATGGAGAACTAGAAAGCGCTATTGAAAAATGTAGACACAATGAAGAATGTTGCAGACTTATTAACCAAATCGTTTAGCACTGATATTTTTTCTTGGTGTGGAGAAAAGATGGGATTGTCATCCCCGCTAGAATGAAATTAAGTTCTAAATATATTGTTTATGAAAAGAAGACAACAAGTGGGAGAATGATAGGAATGTTATATTATTTGTATGTAAATCGATTGGAAAATTCAATAGTCGACTCATATAATTTCATTGGAGTCATAGTTGAAAAATGGTGGAGATCTAGTCGACAGACCGAACAAATAGTTGTTGGTCAAAGGAAAACAAATAGTCAATGGGAAGTCAATCGAACAATCAAATATCAAAAGGAAATCAACCATAAATGACCATGTCAAGTTGACTGTAACTGAATAAATGAAAGTGATTAGGAAGTTATGGATTTTCATTAATGATAAGTTGGTTGTATTGCATCTATAAATAAGATGTAATGGATGTGAAATTGCGTGTAACATGAGCATGTAATGAAGTGTGATTTGGGATTTTGTAGAAATAATAATACATCTTGACAAAACACAACTCCTTACATGTCTCAACAAACCAGAGTTGCTAAAAGAATGAACAAAACGTTGATAGAGAAACCGAAGAGCGTGTTAGTTTTGGATCCTGATCTTCCTGATTTTGAGATGTTATTTCAAGCGTGTTTGGATCCTAGCACTTGAAGTGGGGTGTGGGGGTATTCACCCCCCCACTATAGTCATTATGGGGGTCCATTGGGGGAAGGGGGGGTAGAAAAACATTTAGTACAATATTTTAATTTCAGAGTCATGACTTGGTAAATAATGGGTGATTTACAAGCCCATAGTTTTGGGAATCTCGTGGTACTTTCCCATGGTACTCCCTTTATAAAATTGGAGGAAAGCATGAGAACAAAACTAAATCAATGTACATGGATTTGATGATTTTGACTAGGCCCTGATATATTGACTACAAACGATCTATTAATAGATGTGTGTTCAAGTTAGCAGTCAGTTAGATGAGTAGGAGGCATTCAGTCATTGCATTGTATACTATTGAGGATGAATACATGGTAGCTACTCATGCATGTAAGGAACTTGTTTGGTTGTAGATATTGTGTACTTCCCTCTGAGTCCCTCGTCATCGTTGGACACATCCACCAAGTCACCATTGCTCAACTTCAATTTCTCATATTGATGATGGGTAATCCAGATCATGTATTGATGAAAGCTTAAAGGATTCCGCAGAGAAAGTACAGTTTATGAAAATTGATAAAATCTAAGAAGCAACTGATGAGTCAGAGGAAATGTTAAAAATGAAAAAAGATACATCTAATCAAATGCATTATGAGACTTTTTCCAAGAAATATGATATTAAGAGGGAAGTACATAGGAAGGAAAACTAGAAAAATGCACATGGGGTAGGTGAGAATAAAAAAAATCTTTCTACATCCTTGATATCGTCTGATAAGAAAGATAGGAAGATGCTCAATCTAGTTCAGGTTGGGATTAAAAAGTACAGTTCATTATCGACATCTAAATCTGGAAATATGGGGTCCATACTAAAGATAAAGAAGCCTAAAAGCCATTTTGAGGACCATTTGAAGTCTAATGTTGTTGGTGGAGTGCCTACAAGCCATTTTGAGAACCACTTGAGATCTGATGTCTCTCATGCAATATATTTAATAATCGATCTAGAGTTTTAGACAACAAAGAGAGACTTTAAAAGGTCATCACAGAGTGAAAGCAATATTCATAATGATGGAGACAATATTTTGAATTTTTCTTCTTATCTTGAAGAAATTAGGATACAATCACCAGATACAGGCATTATTTCAGACACGGGGAATTCGCTTAGTGAACATCTCACATAGCACATGAGATCATGGGATATTAAAGAATACCCTTAATTTCCATAGATATTGACCCAAACTCTTTTTGATGAAACCCCCTCCCAATACTTAAATCCTCCTCCTCACCCCTTTTTATACCTCAATCCTTATAAACCACCCTACCCACCCGCACCTTAAACCCCTCATCCCCCCCAATACCTGCAATATATTGGTTCAATTTTTAATAATTTTAAAACCCACAATATGAACTAACGTGATAGGATATTGGTAAACAAGTGAAGCCCCCGTGATTTCAGAGTAGGCCATCAGTGAAAAGCAGTTTGGTCAGAAAAGGAAAAACATGGAGAAAGAAATTAGAGGTTCTCTACTAGTTCCTAGATCGTATAAAAACAATGACAGATAACATTGCCAACAATTTTGAATCTTTTAAACACGGAAACACTGAAGAGAGCAATCAAGTTTCAAACTGTAAAGAAAATTTGAAGGGTGAAAAAGATTTTGAAAATATTCATAAAAATTATGTTCCTAATGTCAAAGATCATGTTCTTTCTACATTTGTGACTAAAGGAAATTAAGTTAGAGTAGTTCCAAACACTTCTTTGCATCCGAATTCCATTCTAAAGAAGAAAAGAAAGCTCTTGAATAAACATAATACAGGGTTATCAACTCTACCAAAGAGACGAGATAATCAAATAAAGATAAATATTTGCACGGAAGAAGAAAATGTTCTTGAAGTATTATCTGGAGTAGATCATCAAAAGAAAAGGACATAGATCAAGGAAAGGAAACTTAACTTTGATGAACATTTGCATTTGGTAAAAAGGGAAAGAATCTACTGATTATCAAAATATGAACAAGTCATTCAGAATCTAATATGGACAATACATTCCTTTATGCTTACATCTTAATTTAAAATAACTAAATGTGAAATAGCCCATAAGTATGTGAACATATCTACAATGGTCATTAGCCACTGTTTACAACTTCTATGATTTCTACATAATGTTAAGAGAGGCCATCATCCTGTTTCTTTGGCATTTACCCAAGAGGAGGATGACCGTCATGGACTATTCCTTTCTGAGTACTTTTTATAACAAATCACAATATTAAGACTTAAGGGTCGAACTGTTGAAGAATCATCAATTATACTTGCTTTATATTTGAATTTATAACCATCATTCAACATCTTATGCTATAAAAACAGAACCATAGATAGCCAAATATCATAAGTGATAAAAACATGTTCTTCAAAACCAGGGAGATGCACACATGACACTGAAAAATATAGTGTCATGTCAATTGTAGGTGGCTTTATCATAATAGGCTACTTGAAAAATAAAATATGCTTACCCATGAATATAAGTTCTTGTCAAAAAGTGACCCTACTACGTGGTTATAACTTGAAGGCCACTGTTGAGGCAGGCCATCAAACCCCATTCCAAACAGTTGGGTGCCATAATCCATGGTTGTTCCTTGCAGACTCAATTATGGCTTGGATTCATTTTCTACAATCACATCAGAACGAGTGTATTGGCAATCAAGATGGTATGAGGAACCCTCATACTCCAAGTGCAAGTTCATCTCACATCTATTTAATGGGTTTGAAATTTTTGATAATTGATTGGATGTGTCCTCCATATTGTCCTATTTATAATTGTACATAAATCCTGAAGGACCAGGAAGAGATGCATCTGCAACAAAGATGACATCTCTAAAAAACAAAATATTTCATATGTATCATTAATTTGCAATCCAATCTAGAAACATATATTTAGAAATTGCGAAAAATACCAAATTGTCTTAAATAACCAAATTGAAGGAAATGTAAAAAAATATGAAATAAGCAAACTCACCTCTGACTGGGTCCCAAGGAATGGTCTTCATGAACCATGAAAAGTGTTCCATCAGTAGGCATAAAAGACACTGGATGTGATTGTTCTGTACCTTTAGGAGCTGAAGGAAAGCATATATTATTGTGGCACAGCTGCAAGATTTGAGAAAATGACTGAACGGTTTTCTCTTATTTAAATTACTCCATAGAAATTATATTGTAGACAATTAAAAGTAATTGAAGTCTCTAGAGTCTAATTTACCTTTCGCATATTGGTAAGTTTATGCCCTCTGGATTTGATGAAGACAACAAAAGAAACATAACACAACCATTTGAACGTCTTTGGAGATTCCAAGCTTCTGATGAATTGGGCCAATAGCAGAAGCAGGTTCATTACTTTCTTGTTAGTAAGCCACAACCGTAAAACCATCAAGTACTCGGAAGAAAATATTGTGTTGAATTTCTTTTCTTTATTTTATTACTTAGAATTTTTCATGGCTATGTTGGTTCAAATAGGGAGCTATGTTTTACATATAAGACCGTTCAAAGAGAAAACACAGTAGGTATATTTTTCTTCTATTTCTGCTATAAAGAGACAGTGTAGTAATTGGATTCTTTTGTTTCAATATAGTAAAAAGAATCACCAAGCTTCCAAGAAAAGTTACCCCTAAGAAGAAAATTGTAGAAATCTTGGAAGTCATTGACAGCGAAACAAAGGAAAGAATAGAGCCTTTTGTGTCAATAATTCAGCTAGCAAAACCAAACAGAACCCTACAAGTCTATTTACAAAGATGTTGAGCCATTATTAGTCTAGAATTGAGTTTTCTCGGATGGGAAGAGATTTTAAAAATATTTAAAAATAAAGATTATCCGGATGCAATTCCTCCTAGTGACATCGTAAGAAAAAAATTAGATGATAATGCTTTTTTTAATATAAGAGGTTCTCACCTACACAATATTGTTGATATAAATACTGTACTTATTTGCTCAGAAGTTATTGAGTCGATAATCCAAAACATTGAGACATAAAACAAGACAATTATTAATGACAATGGACAAAGAATTGCTTCCTTTCAGCATCAGAATTGAAGTATTATAGGCTACATCAACTTGGAGCTTGATTGACAACTTGCTGGGTATAACAATTTCACAAGGAACATGATGTGAAAAATATTTTGGTAGGGTGTTGGATAGAAGGAAATATACTTTTTTGCAAATAATGATAGCATGTATTTAATCATAAATCGAAGATCTCTCTCTATGTTGTGGCCATGATATGCAGATTATATGGACAACCAAACTTTATACATTTTAAGGATGTTTAGGTTCCCATCATCGACACTGCATTTACAAAAGGTTTAGTCTTCAATTGGGCAACCATGCTATCTTTTGCAATGCAAAAAGCCATAGAAAATTCTAGGAGTCATAATTCTGATTTTTTCATTCCTTTCTATGTGGCACCTTATCTATTGGATTTTGTATGTGCATATAATCTTTGTCCAGGGTTATGGCAGCACTGGAATATCACTAGAAATTAAGTTCATATTTATTGTCAAATCCTATGGGAGAATAAATACAAATAAACTATGAATTGATATGTGACCATTCATTGCTCCTTTATATTGGCTAATTTTTTGTAGAGGACACCCTAGAATGACTGAAGAAACAAAGATGATATCAAAGGAATAATAGCAATTGGTGTTTACAAGAAGATTATACATGCTTAAGAATTTTTGGGGGTAACTTCTCCTCAATTACTCAAGTATGCCCCCAAACAAGTTGGCCTTTGAAGAAATTGCTTACTCGAGTAAGAAAGCCAAAATATCAAAATTGCTAATAGTTGGACTTGCCATTACACATGTTGCTATAGACAAAGTGAAAACATACATTGTAGATGTATAAAAGCATGTTGCTATAGACAAAGTGAAAACATACATTGTAGATGTATTAAAGGTGAAGAAGAAATTGTTCTATTGGAATTTATCATCTTTTTCGAACTATGGTTCATAAGATAATGAATCTAATGTATAGGTCATGAAAGATTTTTACACGAGTTTTAAAGATACAAGCATTAAGTTTGCAATTTTCCATTTTGTATAAAGTAAACCTGAACTGGAAAGAAACTCAAGTTAAATTTTAAAGACCAATTTGGATTCATTAAGCATATTCAGAATAAAGATTTTTGTTTAAGGAAGAAATTTATGAGATTGAGCAAGAAGTTAACAACTGAGGTAAGATAGCGCATGGTACTTAGAAGCAAATTGAAGATAAGTGGCTAACTTGTATTAAGATTTGAGATTGACGATACTACAAACCACTATTAAGTTCATTCTCTTGGGTAACTTGAAAATTTTTATCCAGTGGACCAAGTTGTACAGTTCTTAGAGGATTCATTGAAAGAATACATAGTAGAAGTACAAAGAATATCATATGTCAATAAGAGCTTGAATTCATTATTGACTAGTCAAGGAAGATAGCTCAAATTCATGTGCCTTTCCTAAGGCTGAGAAGTATATAAAAATATTCATTTTTCACTTACCATCCTCGAGGGCCCACTAAGACAACATATTTTTCCTTTGATTTATAATAAATAATTTCCCAACGGTCAAACTCCAAGTTCGGAAAATATTGAAGAGGAGGAAATGGGATTTTGATAAAGACATTTTGTAAAATCTCTTTCTGAAAACAACTTGAGAATCCAATTGTTGGCCAAGGAATTGTAAAACTAAAGAAAGTGTTTTCTTTCTAACAATGAAGTGTGGATTACTCTTAGTCTCAATAATCAGGTGTGGATTGTGCGATAGGAAATCTAATTAGCATTTCAGATAATTTTATATGACGGATGATATATTTTTTTTCTTCAACAAATCTATATTGTGGAATAGAACTTAAGTATTGAGTTGAATTAAAGATTGTTTTATTTTAATATCAACAACTCTGTTATTTTTTTTAAAATTTTGGTAGAACTATTTCACAAATGTTTCTCTAAAATATAAAATATACATCATTTATATTCTCTAAGCTCACACCAAATATTCAGAATAGATTAGCTTCTATTATTTTGAGCATTTACACGTTATTGTTGCTTGCATTCTCTTTAAAAGATTAAAAAAATATCATCGAAAGGTTGTTGGGCCATTAATTCGAAGGGTTATTCTATACCAAATAGGAAAGGGTCTAGCTGGGCCTGTTTTCTGGGTATAACCATACTATTGTTGCTCAGTGTTTGGTTTTGTCAGCACAATCCAAATGAGAGATCAACAATGTTGATCTTTTTCAGGTTAATTTTCACTCAGTGTTTGGTCCTATCAACTCGACAGAAATGAGAGATCTATAAAGTTGGTTTTTTTTTTGGTGTAATTTTCAGATTTTGTTTCTGCTAATGAGATAGTTTCCTCTTTGCTTGCTGATTGAATTTTAGGTTAAGATTTATAATGTTATTTTCTATTTTCAACCAATTAATTAAATTATTGAAAATATGTGAATTAAGATGGTTGAAAGTGGCATTATTTTATGTAACATGTATTGGACTACGAGGCCTATAAATGATTATTTTTAGTGATAATTTGTGTCATGTAGATAATATAACCATTCATGTGATAAACATGCTACATCCATACATATTTTTCTATATTACAATTCTAGAAATTTCAGTCTAGAATAAAAAATGTTATCTTAGAAATTTCAGTCTGTTATCTCCAAATCATGTATTGATGAAAGCTTAAAGGATTATGCAGAGAAAGTACAGTTTACAAAAAATGATAAAATCCAAGAAGAAACTCATGAGTCAGAGGAAATGTTGAAAATGCAAAAAAATACATCTAATCAAATTCCTTATGAGACTTTTTCCAAGAAACATGATATTAAGAGGGAAGAACATAGGCAGGAAAACTGGAAAAACACACATGGGGTAGGTGAGAATAAGAAAAATCCTACTACCTCCTTGATATCGTCTGATAAGAAAAACAAGAAGATGCTCAATTCCCTTAAGGTAGGGCTTAAAAATCACAGTTCGTAGTCAACATCTAAATTCGACAATATGAGGCCCATACTAAACATAATGAAGCCTACAAGTTGAGGACCATTTGGGGTATGATGTTGCTGGTGCGGTTCCTATAAGCCATTTTGAGAACCATTTCAGGTATGATGCTTCTCGTGTAGTATCTTTAATAACTGAGCCAGAGTTGAAGACAACAAAGAGATGTTTTAAAAGGTCATCAGAGAGTGAAAGAAATATCCATAATGATTGAGCCAATATTTTGAATTTGTCTTCTTATCTTGAAGAAATTAGGATACAATCACCAGATACAGACATTATTTTAGAGCATACCATGAGTGAAAAGCAGTTTGCTCAGAAAAGGAAAAGCATGAAAAAAGAAATTAGAGGTTCTCGATTAGTGCATGAAAGTGAGTTCCTAGATCGTAGAAAATGATAGATAACATTGTCAGCAATTTTGAATCTTTTAAACATGGAAACACTAAAGAGAGCATTCAGGTTTCAAACTATAAAGACAGTTTGAAGGGTGCAAGATATTTTGAAAATATTCATAAAAATTATGTTGCTAATGTCAAAGATCATGTGTTTTCTACATTTGTGACTAAAGACAATGAAGTTAGGGTAGTTCCAAATAGTTCTTTGCATCATAAATCCATTCTGAAGAAGAAAAGAAAGCTCTTGAAGAAACATATTGCAGGGTTATCAACTATACTAGAGAGATCAGATAATCAAATAAAGATAAATATTTGCACGGAAGAAGAAAATGTTCTTGAAGTATTATCTAGAGTAGATCATCGGAAGAAAAGGACATAGATCAAGGGAAGGAAACTTAACTTTGATGAAAATTTTCATTTGGTGAAAAGGTAAAGAATTGAAGTTGAAGACGAAACCAATAAAATTGTAGAAGGCTCAAATAAAGGAGGTATAGCAACTGCCAATGACAATAATGGACAAAATATGGCATCGGATAATGCTTGTGTGTTAAATGCATTCCATTTGAGAACTAATAATATCTTATGGAAAGGCATGTGTGTTTTCCACCAAAGGCTGATAAATATCATTTGTGAAGTAGCCTACCGAGTGATGAAGGTGCCCTTCCTCCCTCTAAACAACGTCACCGAGCTCCGAAAGCTATGTCTGCATGTGTTGCAGAGGCTGCAAATACTTTAGTGGAGCCAATGGAAACTGGTGTGACTGGACAAGATGATGCATACAAGATTTATTACAGTTCACCAGGCTGTAGATCACTAGGTTGTGGCTTGGCTTATATATGTCCCCAAATTCGGCTCATTGGTTATTATGTCTCGTATACAGTCCAATTCCTTGAATGTGTTTCCATTGTACATCCTTCTCAAATTACTCAAAGTTCCTTAGAAAAACATGGTGGATCCTTACATCCAGGAAAAATTATACCACATCCTCACCAATGTCATCATCCTCATTGTCTACATCCCACTCATTAGCCAAAAGTTACAACCATCGCTTTCCTTCATGTAAGACTCGTGCAATATGTTACTATAAGTAGGAAAGTAGTTATGGTTTCTAAGATGGGTATGGGTATTAGAAATACCTCTTTCAAAATGATATGAAGTAAAGAAATAAAAAATATTACTTTGTTATAGATAAACATAATTTTTAAATATTGATATTTATTAGAAAATTTATTGTTGATTTTTCTTACAACATATCCAAATTTCAGTTTTTTTCTATTGTTTTTCTTGACTTTCTATCATATTCATTTTTATAGTTTTGTGCTTGTAACAGAGTCATCTGCCATTTCTGAAAGAAAAATAACAAACTCTTCTATAAATTTTCTTTTCTGCAATTCACCATTAGGAAACTTCGAAAAGTTGTTTCCAAACCACTAGGAGATTCTTTCCAAGATATTCTCAAGTGTTTCTTCCCAACATGGCATATTTAGAATATTTATAACAATGAAGTTGTATGTGCTTCTTGAGTCCACGAGTACCATTACAATAGTGTTTTTCACTAACCCTTTGAGAATCAAGGCTTAAGTTTATGGTATTTATGTCATAGCCACTAGTAAGTTATTGGGCAAGTTTTATTCATCATACTTTTTGTGTTTCAACGTTTGAGTCATGACTGTTATGAATACCAATGATATTTTTCGGCATCATTTTCCCTTAACTTGATTCTAATATGATATCATTAGGGAATTCTTCTTTGTCTTCTTCATCTAAGTTGGAGATAAATATTCGCACTTCCTCATCATTCATGATTTTGCAATTTTGCATTTCCTTCGACTTGTAGTTGAGCCCTAGGATCTAATTATCTTTGCATTTGTAGTACTTATTTTGTATGTATTTGTTGTATTATGAATTTGGTCTTTGATTTTCATCACGTGTATGCAATATTGGTATATATATTGGGTCCATCTTTTACAAGTAAGGATTGTTTTATTGGTTGGAGAGCTTGTTTTGTATCATCTTAGCTTTTGGTTTATATTATTTGATAGAGGCTATGTTCCACATATATGTTTTTTTTTTGCACTTATCTTGTTAATCCGTCAACACATATTTTTAGCTTTTTTCTTTTTCTTTTTTCTTTTAAATCCGTGGCTGTCTTAAATTATATCAAATATCTCCAATTCAAAAGTATATACCCCAATAAATCCTCTTTATTGAAGGTGAGCTAGTTTGGTGAAGATGTCTTATTTTCCCTTGGCATGCAATCTTTCGACAAAATTTGATTTAAACATCTCTCACTTCAAATATGGGGCTTTGGTTTTGTTGGTCCACCATATATACTTGTGGTAGGAGACATCTTGTAGATATATTGATGTTATTGACATATTCTCCTCTTCACTTTGAATGGGGGTGGCCTTGAAACATCTTTCAGATTTGTTTATCTGTGTGGTAATTATAAAAGAGTATGATAAATGTACTCCAGAAAGGCAATGCTAATAGAATCTTAAAACAAAAAATCGAAACAATGCAACATATGCAATTATTCATCATGGAAACCGTTAACCACTAAACTTCATGGAAATCGTTATGCAATTATTACTCATAATTGGAACATATGCAATTACGCAACATAGTCGATTGGTAAGTTCCCACTAAACTTCTCTTGGTCTTTCCAACTAATGTGAGTTGTTAATCTTTGAGGTGGACCCAACCTTTAGGCAAGGATACATGCCATGTATGTGGTGTGCCTTGTTGATGATCGAAGGCACTTCAAAATTGACTCATCTAGCCACCAACATCATGCCATGTCTATTTGTGTGGTCAACGACCACCAAGGTGATCATGCAACGAAGGTGCCCAAAGCCTCTCAAGGTGAGGGCTTACACATATGCCCTTGCTTAAACTATGCATAACAACAAGATTTCTTGTCTCAAGGATCATACTTTTTTTTTACATCGATAAAAAAGTTCCCCACATCTGAGGGATGGGTCACGATAACCAAGTGACATGCTCACTGTTAAATATTAAGTCATGGACCTTGTTTAGCTTGGAGGGAGAACCAATTCAACTTTCCTGAAAAAGATAAGATGATATAAATGACATATGATAAATATTATCGAAAATGACAATATTTTTGACAATGTTTATAGAACAAATTCAACGAAAAATTGAGTGATGAACATACTTCCATGTGTTAAAATTTCAAGGACATAACTTGTACATACCCCTACCCCTAAGTTTTGAGGATCTTTGAATTAATCCTCGTTCACAAATATTGAGCATTGGACCTTATTGAACTATCCATAGAAAGACAAGATCATACATATAATGTGGAATAAAGATTATTCAAAATCGCCACCTACTCAACAAATTTGACTTGGAACATAATTCCATGCGTCAACAAATTTGACTTTGAACATAATTCCATTGGTCAAAAGTTCAAAGATATAATTCCTTTATAACCAACATGTGGTCTTGAATGAAGTCCAAAAAATGCCATGAACTTTAAAAGATATTACTTCACACCATTCTATTATAAGCATAAGTCTAGTCTCATTTCTATATCTGACCTTTCTATTATAAAGGAAATGAGTAAAAAATTATATCTGACCTTTCTATTATAAGCATAAGTCTAGTCTCATTTCTATTATAAGCAAATCTTTCTATTATACGCTTGAGCAGAAGAGTACAGAGAGCCGTAGTTTATCATAATCTGCCCAACCCCGGTCTATACAAATTCAAATTCAGCGTTTACGTCGAACTTCCATAGATATCCTGTGCCTCGCTTTAAACTATATTTTGAGGGTTTTAATCTTTTAAATATTTCAGAATGATGCAGCCGACTACCGGGACCACACCCGCGATCGATCCCCAGCGGCAGCAGCAGATGATGATGATCGATCCCCAGCAGCAGCAGATGATGATGATGATGATGCAGCAGAATCCCGTGGCCACGCCCGTGATCGATTCTCATCAGCAGCAGCAGATGATGATGCAGCCAACTCCCGCGATCGATCCCCAGCAGCAGCAGCAGCAACAGCAGTGGATGATGACGCAGCCGCCTGCTCAAGCTGGGTTTTGGCCACAGCAAGCCCAAGGCCAAGACCAACTTATGGTGCAGCAATACCCCCAACAAGTGAGCTCCAGTGACGAGACTAGGACCCTCTGGATCGGAGGTTTACAGCACTGGATGGATGAGACTTATCTGCATGCCTGTTTTGCTTCTGCTGAAGGCTTTGTTTCTCTTAAGATTATTCGAAATAAGCACACTGGCCAATCAGAGGGTTATGGTTTCCTGCAGTTTGTAAGCAATGTAGCAGCCCAGATGGCTCTCCAAAATTACAATGATGTACAGATGCCCAACGCTGAACAATTCTACAGGCTAAAATGGGCAACATTTGGCGTTGAAGAAAAACGGTATAGTATATTCGTGGGAGATTTGGCATCTGATGTCACGGACTACTGGTTGCAAGAGACCTTCAGAACTGTATTTTCAGCTGTAAAAGGAGCCAAGGTTGTTACCGATAGGACCACAGGCCGTTCGAAAGGATATGGATTTGTAATGTTTGGTGATGAGAATGAGCAAATGCGGGCTATGACAGAGATGAATGGAATGTTTTGTTCAACGAGACCTATGCGAATAGGTCCTGCCACAAGAAAGAACAACAACACTACATGTAGTTATCCTCAGCCTCAGAATGTGGTGGCCTCAGCTTCAGATAATGATCCAAGTAATACAACTCTGTTTGTTGGTGGCTTAGACTCCACTGTGACAGGCGAAATGCTGATGCAAGCATTTCGTCAGTTTGGTCAGCTTGTGTATGTCAAGATACCTGTGGGTAAGCGCTGTGGCTTTGTCCAGTTCAGCAACAGGGCATCTGCAGAGGTGGCATTGCAAATGTTACATGGTACAGTTCTTGGTCAGCGACAAATTAGGCTTTCTTGGTCAACAACTCCTCCAAAGAAACAAGTGCAGCCTGCAGGGTGGGTTCAAACCCAACAACTAGATCCAAATCAAGTGCATCCTGTAGGGTGGGTTCAAAACCAACAACCAGATCCAAATCATTGGAATGGAGGATACTATGGTGATGTACAAGGACACAATGCTGGTTATGATTATGCTGCACAGCCTCAAGATCCAAATATATATAGTTAAACTTCTCCAAATGCAAACTATTCACAATAGTAACTTAGTATAAGTATCTAAAATTGCAAAGGATTCAGACTTATTTGGAGAAGGCATGAAGGTTTTATAGATTCATATTTTGGGGAGTAATTATTTTTATAAATTTTCTTAAAAGATGATAGAAGGAATTATAAAGTATTTGTCAAACTGCAGTGTGGTTATTAACTAGGGTAGATTTTCACAACTAAGAGAATCCTTTGGGTATTGGGTCATTAACCTATTTAGAGAAACTCTTACCCAATCAAAAAACAGTTTTAGAACTTACTTCAAGACCCATTTGTTTTGTAACTTTCTTATTCAATTTTAAAATAATAATTTCATATTTTTTTAAATTTGTATACATGAAGATGACAAAATGTATCACCGTTATTCAAAAAATCATTTTTCTTTATTTTCTAAAACTAGCAAATACTTATTTTCATTTTTTTATTTGTTATTTTTAAATAATAAAACAATTAAAATAACCCATAAAATTTAAATATCCTCAAAACATTTATTTGTATGATCATAAAGACTTTGAAGATTCATCTTTTTAGATAAATTGTATTGATATTAAAATCGTAACACATTCTTTTGGTTATTTTCAAAATCATAAAAGAGTATTAATTTTATAACATTTTTTATTATTTTTAAAATAGTAATTATTATTTTCAGAAAATTAGAAAAGATAATATCCATGTAAATTTAGAGAAGTGTTAAATATAATCTGGTAAAATTTAAAACATAGCTAAAATGACAGCATCAATTTTCTATATTCACAAAGCAAATTACAACAAAGTAACTAGTTACACCAATCATCTCTCACTTTACATTAAAATCTATACATAGAAATTTTGAAGAAAATGGATATTTTGAAACATAAAATTCTTCAAATACCCAAAAAACTTGAAATAAGCAACAATTAACTCCGTGTCACATTATGCTTCTTTAGGAGTTGCATTATTTACATTCCTTATAGGAATGTGATTAGGTATATACTATGCATAAGAATTTGTTTCAATGTAAAATTTGGAAGCATGCCCTTTGCTCTTAAGCATGATTCTTCATTTTCGCCATGTCATTTTGTTGGGAACTAAACTTCTAAGTGGTGAAGTTAGAAGATCCCACCAATGGATTAGAATTTGTAAGACTAACAAGTTCAACTAATCATCAACTTCTCATAGGTTCATATCATTCCTCTTAGGGATAAGACACACTCTAATCACTGATGCTACACTAATCACTAGATCTTCCTAGGGATCACATCAACTAGAGTCGTATGCTTGTAGATCCCTCTTGCATGCAACAAAATATCTATGCAAGCCAATTGGTTGTGACACTCAAGAAAACCAATCGACAAACATTAAAAAGGAAAAACCTTGTAAGTCAAACTGTTAGATCGTTTTAGTAGTAGTTATTGCTAGATTTAATTCAACAATTAAATTCAAAAATTAATTTTGCTCAACACTAAAAGACTGTTACAGTACAACAATTTAGTTTGTCTCAAGTTGAAATTGAAAAACTACTCTCTAACTTATAATGTAAAACTAACTTTGTCTTGAAATCTCATGATTACAACTAAAAGCCAAAAGCCTAGGGTTTACAACCTCTACTAATATATAGAAATTGCTCTTTCCTGCATGGCATTCTCTTGTTCTCATAGAGTAAGCTAATAAGGGAAGTGATGCAGTCCTACTTCCCTTTATTGAGTTAAAGGCGCATTTCTACAGCCTAAGTTGGGGGCAAGTGTCTGTGTGTCCCATAAAATTTAAAAAAAAATGCATGCATCAATGTGTTGTATTATAGTGGAGCCCAGCTGGGGGGAAGTGTTCATTTGTCCCATAAAAATAAAAAATAAGAATGCATGTGCCAGTGTGTCGTAGAATAGTGGTGAGAGGGATGTATGTTGTAGTTTAATGGTGAAAGGTTTGTGGATTTTATCCCTCTCAACGCTATGTAGAACCAGAGTTAGATGGGTCTATATTGGTAGTGTAAGAGAAGTGACATACAAGTAGGATAAAAACATAACCCTAAACTATACCAAAAAATGGAGAGCGTGTTCAAAACTAGAGCACCAGATAAAGGTGCCAAGTAGGTAGGCACATGTCCATAAGTGTTAACTCACCTGCTACACATATTTTAATGCAACACTGCATATTTTTATGCAAAAACTGTTTGAAATTGCATGGTCATAGGATCGTAACATAGCATCAAACTCAGAAATAACATAGGATACATGTGGTAAAACCATTGAAAGAGACATCCATGGAGTAGAAAACATATTTTTTTATCAATCAAATATTCTCTACAATGAGGACCTAGGTCCCTTATTTACGTAGCAGAGGCTTCCATGCAATCCACGTGCTTATTTTTAGTTCACTAAGCCATAACTAGAAGGTTCTCCAAGTTAAGCTTATGTAAACTTGAAACCTATGAATGCATGGATAGATCAAGATAAACATTATCTTAAAAACTATAGTTCTTACCAAGAATCATAAATATTTTACTATACATGATTTATTTATTCAATGTGCACAAAGAATTAAATAATGTGCACATAACTACGCACTAACATTGCTTTGTAAAATTGATAAAATTGACTTGGACTTGAGTGGAAGGAAGAAGGATTTACATGTTATCCCCCCATAAAGAATTTTTTTTGTCGCCACTAGAAACGATCGGAGATGAAGGGACTTGGCTACCATGAGTGGCTTGGTGAGAATAGTTTATACTTGGTCTTATAAGTGGTAAAATTACAAGTTAAGAAACTCATCATGAAGGAGCTATTGTATGCAATGCATTGAACCTCAATGTGTTTGGTGCATTAATGCTTAAATAGGTTGTACGAATGGAACTTTAATTATCACACCACACTATTGTTGGTTGATCTTGGCATTAACATCACCTTATCGCTAAGCCTCTATACAAGAAAGAGGAATTGCATGCTAATTTTTAATAGACCTAAACCAAGGTTGAGAATGTAACTAGAAGCAGACTTCCAATTGTCAAAATCACCTTCCCAATATGAATTCCAAAATTGAATGGTTCATAAATAGTTGTATCAAAATCACCTTCCCAATATGAATTGCAACATTGAATGGTTCAAAACAGTTGTATGCGTTCATTATTCAATGATTTTTTTCATTTGGGGGGGAATCTAATGAAAATGAGTTATTTATGAAAATAAGGCATCTCACTACAATGTCAACTCAAGAAAATGATACTAAACAAGCACAACTTAGAGAGGAAGCATGCCAAGCATGGTTGAATTCATCAACTATTCAATTCCCACTAAGTCTTGAGTCACCAATTCATAATGTTAATAGTAACATTGATTCTTCACATGGCGGGCATGAAAACAATGATATATAGGTTTATATGGATGATTTCTTATGGGATAGCCATAAATTGGAAGCAATGTTGTTAATTTCATTCTAGAAATATGAGCTAGGGGGAAATGCTCATATCATAAAAACCTAATTCTTTGAAATCATGAAATCTACTTCCAAATCCCTTCTCTTTGGACATTGTTCAGGGTCTACCCAATTAGGGACAATAATTTTACCAAACAAATTGAAAGCCATGTATGGTATGTTAAAAACCACTAATAAGGTAATTAAATTTTAAGTCCCATATATTTTAACACATCTTTTCGTGATTTTGTCACACACTTAGCAATGGAAAATGATTTTGCACATGCTCATTAACAATGTACATTTATATTAGTTGATAATTATAGGTTATTAAAAGATAAGATACTTCCAAGTGATAATGTCCTCCTCGAGAACAATAAATAGGAGAGAAAGCTAATGTAAATGGTGGGTGTTGAGTACATATCATATCATGCTTGTCTGAATGGATCTATTATTTACAAAGGTGATTACATGGATAAATAGATATCTCCAAATTATAGGCATGATCGCAAACTAAAAAGGGAAGAAGGATAAAGCACATGGTCCTCTGATAATATATGTATACACATGCCTATAATCCTAAAGATTGAAAACATCTTTCATTGGAAAATAATTAGTCGTGTTATAAGGAGGGGATTCCTCACATATAAGTGAGCAAGGATTTATGTGAATCCAAATGGATTGAATAGCCATGAAACATATAGAGGATATGTGGACTCATAAATACAAGGATGAAGTGTGAAGCCTTTGATTAAACATAAACATGGATGGCGTTAATCCATATTACCTCCAAATACTAATATATTTTTGGACAGCGTTATTGATTTATAAAAATACCCCCCCCATGGTTTTTCATGAAGAATGAGAATATTTTGTTGTCTATTATATCTCTTGATGAAAAACAGATGAGCTCAATAGATGTCTACCTGTGTATAGAAATTGAGGTATAAACCTTGTTGTAAGTTGGGGAAATAGTCCCCAGTGAAACATCACGTAATTTATTTTTGGAGTCTCTCTAGAAGAATTCGACCCTATTAGGGTAAGAGGTTGGCCCCAATCATGTAATAGATTAGTGACATAATTAGTATAAATAGGGAGACACCCTCCCTCATTTATACACACCTCACACTCGCTCAAGTTAGCATCAGGGAGAGAGAGAGAGAGAGAGAGAGAGAGTTGTTGAAGAATTATTATTACTGGTTTTGATCATCTTATGACACATTCTTTGCGACTATACTATTTTGAGGAAGTTTTCATGGTTTTCTCTTTTATGGTTTCCCCGGTGAAAATATTTGTGTCTTGTGTATTTGTTCTATATTATGCATATTGTTGTACTTGCTATTCTTTCAGATAAAGATCCTAACTAAGCTAATAAGATATAAATAAAAAAAGCATGGTATTAGAGCTCTAAAAAAAGGCACTATGCAGCAACATGTAATAGGTTAGTGACTTAATTAGTATAAATAGGGAGACACCCTCCCTCATTTATACACACCTCACACTCGCTCAAGTTAGCATGAGAGAGAGAGAGAGAGAGAGAGAGAGAGAGAGAGAGAGAGAGAGAGAGGAGAGATAGATAGTTGTTGAAGAATTATTATTACTGGGTTTGATCATCTTATGACACATTCTTTGTGACTATACTATTTTGAGGAAGTTTTCATGGTTTTCTCTTTCATGGTTTCCCCGGTGAAAATATTTGTGTCTTGTGTATTTGTTCTATATTATGCATATTGTTCTACTTGTTATTCTTTTAGATGAAGATCCTAGCTAAGCTAATAAGATATAAGAAAAAAAAACATGGTATTAGAGCTCTAAAAAAGGCACTATGCAGCAACACAAACTAGGGATTCCTAGTTCAAGGTATTCTCTCCATGAATCATCAAGAAAATAGGGTTATGCTAAATCACCTCAGTAGGGTGCATCTTTTGGTTGAAGCAGTTTTAGATTTGAAGAAGTTTCAATTTTGACCCTGTCAATAGTGCCAGGAGAAATTACGGCATCAAGTTTCAGAGGCTTCCCACCTCAGTATTCAAAAAAGGACCCTGCTGAGAAACTTTCCTGAAGGAGGCGCATCTTTCTGTCCAAACAAATTTCCCAATCTCCAACTTTGGAAAATTAGAGTTTCTCTAACAAACCCTAGGTCAGCCAGCTACGGAACCAGGTCGGACACATTAAATCCGTAAGATTTAAATCTTTTCCATTTCCATTTGAGTTTCTCATTTGAAAAAAATGACTCTCCATACTTAGCTTGAGGACAAGCTTGGAGGGGATGATAACTTCCAAGCATGGAAGTACAAAATCTCCCTAATCCTTGAAGAAAATGATATGGATTAGTACATCAATGGAGAAGTTCTGTTTCCAAAGGGAGATGAGGCTAAGGATACTCCTAAGAAGAACTCGGTAAAATCCAAGAGAGTCATTATAGATTCAATCAAGGATCAACTCATCCCCCATGTGTCATCATTCAAGACACCGAAGGAAGTGTTTGATGCTTTGACAAATATTTTCGAAGGAAATAACATCAACCAGAATATTACTTTGAGGAACTAGTTGAAGAATGTGAAATTACAGAACTCATAGACTATACCCTCTTACTTCACAAGGGTTGCTCAAATCAAAGAACAACTTGAAGCAGTTGAAAAGAATGTTGAAGAAGGAGCAATAGTGATGACTACCTTGAATGGTCTCCTTAGATCATGGGACTCATTCATTCAAGGAATATGTGAAAGAAGGAAGATAATCTCTTTTATCCGACTCATCACCTTGATGTCCTTTCTTTAACAATTTTTCACACCATTAGAGTTTATCACCTTGCTTGGTTTCCCTGTGATGCCATTTAATACAAATTCTTTTCCTTCCCAAGAAAATTTCATTAAAATCTTCTGAAAAATTAAAACTTGTTGTTCCCAATGATTGTAGCCATTGAACCCCTAATAAAACATCAACACCACCCATTGGGATAACCATCGTGGGACTATTCAATACATATTCCCCCATAGTAATATTGATATACGACATTTCCATGAACAATTGATGGTTCCTCCATCTACAATCATTACTTGAAATATTGGTGTTGGATATAAAAAGTAGCTGAGATCTTTGATTGCTTTATAGTGAATGAAATTATGAGTAAGTTATTAAATTCAAGGATTAATTTTAAAAAAGTTCGTTCCATGTACATAGTATTACAACAATAGACTTCAGAGACTAGTTTATGGTCAACTTTACATTGATGTGGTATTTGTCAACAAGAATGTCAGTTATTACATCACACGATGGTGCACCTAAGGAGACTACATCGCTAAAGTGATTCCCATGGATAGCGGACTCTTGGATATCTCTTGAATAAAGCCCCAAAAGGAGGGATCAATACAACTTACCTTGTCTCCACCTATTGCACAGAAGACTTGGGGAAATAGAGACATATAATGGGAAATTTACACTAGCATGTACTTTCTTCTAGAGCCACAAATTAATATAAAATAGACAAAAAATAACTAAGGAAAGCACCGGGTTTATTATACCCAAACTATTCTTGAAGGATTGTTTGTTATCTCCCTAGAGAATCATTCTCTACTTTTTTTTTCATTATACCTGAAATTTTAATTTAAAAAAAAATATTTTTCATTGAAGAACTATAATATCATTAAAACACAATCATGATATAATCACTATTGTATAAAAATAAAATAAAAACTAATATGGTAAGTTTGTATGGATTTAAAAAACTGACGATAGCTCAAGTTTCGTTGTTCACATGTGTAGGGTCTCCATGGTCTTTGTTATCTGGCTCAATCCATCACTTCTAGTTTGTAATTTTTCAATCCCAAGGTCTAGCTCAGTAATGATGCTTCCACTTATTAGGTTTACTAGTTGTTATCTTAGCATAAGTAATTCTTCTTCCTTATTTAAGAGGGTATAACCGCTGAAGAGAAAATAAACTAATATAATTATGTTGTACATGGGACTTTGGAGGCTCTAACAAAGATGTATAGTAGCTATAACAAACACCACACCAATACTATTAAGAGTCATCCTAATGGTATGGTCAAGGAAGAAACCAAAAAACTAGTTATGGATGAATACAAGCCCGGTAGGTGTAGCATATATAGGGGATAACATGTTTTGAGTTCCTCCATATTGTTAGGCTATTCCAAGTTTATGCATATTAGTTCTATTGGAAAACTAGATGAGTCGGAAGTATAGATATAGGGTAGAGTCGGAAGTATCGATATAGGGTAGAGTCAAAGGTGCAAGCATGAGAATGAAAGACAAGGACTAAGAGAGGATTCCAATAAAGACATCTGATAAAACATCAACAAAAGAATTTAATTCAGCACCCTACCTCTACACAAGGCATAAATAGAATCTTGAAAAGGCATAAGTAGAATAGGTGAAAATAGGGACAACGACAAAGGTAGGAGAATCTCAACCAACAACTCACCTTCCATCCTTGTGGATGTGCCAACAAAGAAAATAAAGAAGGTGGTGGCCATATGAGAGTAGTGGGAGATCAAGGAAGTGGTATGAGTATGAGCAGGATGGTGGAAATTAAAACAATAAATGTTAACAAAGTAATTCTAGAAGTAAAGTACTCCATAATTACTTACTTCACAATTATTCAAACTTTTAATTGCCAAAACATAGGAAAAGAGTGTCATAAGGGAAGTGACATACAACTAGGGTAAAAACATAACCCTAAACTATACAAAAAAATGGAGAGCTAGTTCAAAATTAGAGCACCAGATAAAGGTGCCAAGTAGTTAGGCATATGTCCATAAGTGTTAACTCACATGCTACACATATTTTAATGCAACACTGCATATTTTTATGGAAAAAGTGTTTGAAATTGCATGGTCATAGGATCATAACATAGCATCAAACTCATAAATAACATAGGATACATGTGGTAAAACCATTGAAAGAGACATCCATGGAGTAGAAAACATATTTTTTTATCAATCAAATATTCTCTACAATGAGGACCTAGGTCCCTTATTTACATAGCAGATGCTTCCATGCAATCCACTTGTTTATTTTTAGCTCACTAAGCCATAACTAGAAGATTCTCCAAGTTAAGCTTATGTAAACTTGAAACCTATGAATGCATGGATAGATCAAGATAAACATTATCTTAAAAACTATAGTTCTTACCAAGATTCATAAATATTTTACTACAAATGATATATTTATTCAATGTGCACAAAGAATTAAATAATGTGCACATAACTACGCACTGACATTGCTTTGTAAAATTGATAAAATTGACTTGGACTTGAGTGGAAGGAAGAAGGATTTACATGTTATTCCCCCATAAATAATTTTTTTTGTCACCCCTGGCAAGGATCGGAGATGAAGGGACTTTTTTACCATGAGTGGCTTGGTGAGAATAGTTTATACTCGGTCTTATAAGTGGTAAAATTACAAGTTAAGAAACTCATCATGAAGGAGCTATTGTATGCAGTGCATTGAACCTCAATGTGTTTGGTGCATTAATGCTTAAATAGGTTATATGAATGGAACTTAAATTATCACACCACACTATTTTTGGTTGATCTTGGCATTAACATCACCTTAGCGCTATGCCTCTATACAAGAAAGAGGAAATGCATGCTAATTTTTAACAGACCTAAACGGAGGTTGAGAATGTAAATAGAAGTATACTTCCAATCATCAAAATCACCTTCCCAATATGAATTGCAAAATTGAATGGTTCATAAATAGTTGTATCAAAATCACCTTCCCAATATGAATTGCAACATTGAATGGTTCAAAATAGTTGTATGCGTTCATTATTCAATGATTTTTTTCATTTGGGGGAAAATCTAATGACAATGAGTTATTTATGAAAATAAGGCATCTCACTACAATGTCAACTCAAGAAAATGATATTAAACAAGCACAACTTAGAGAGGAAGCATGCCAAGCCTGGTTGAATTCATCAGCTATTCAATTCCCACTAAGTCTTGAGTCACCAATTCATAATGTTAATAGTAACATTGATTCTTCACATGGTGGGCATGAAAACAATGATATATAGGTTTATATGGATGATTTATTATGGGATAGCCATAACTTGGAAGCAATGTTGTTAATTTCATTCTAGAAATATGAGCTAGGGGGAAATGCTCATATCGTCAAAACCTAATTCTTTGAAATCATGAAATCTACTTCCAAATACCTTCTCTTTGGACATTTTTCAGGGTCTACCCAAGGAGGGACAATAATGTTACCAAAAAACTTGAAAGCGATGTATGGTATGTTAGAAACCATTAATAAGGTAATTAACTTTTAAGTCCCATCTATTTTAACACATATTTTCGTGATCTTGTCACACACTTAGCAATGGAAAATGATTTTGCACATGCTCACTAACAATGTACATTTATATTACTTGATAATTATAGGTTATTAAAGGATAAGATGCTTCCAAGTGATATTGTCCTCCTCAAGAACAATAAATAGGAAAGAAAGCTAATGTAAATGGTGGGTGTTGAGTACATATCATATCATGCTTGTCTAAATGGATCTATTATTTACAAAGGTGATTACATGGATAAATAGATGTGTCCAAACTGTGGGCATGATCGGAAACTAAAAAGGGAAGAAGGATAAAGCACATGGTCCTCTAATAATATATGTATACACATTCCTATAATCCTAAAGATTGAAAACATCTTTCATTGGAAAATAATTAGTCGTGTTATAAGGATGGGATTCCTCACATATAAGTGAGCAAGGATTTTTGTGAATTCAAATGGATTCAATAGCTATGAAACATATAGAGGATATGTGGACTCATAAATACAAGGATGAAGCATGAAGCCTTTGATTAAACATAGACATGGATGGCATTAATCCATCTTACCTCCAAATACTAATATTTTTTTGGACAACGTTATTGATTTATAAAAATATCCCCCCCCATGGGTTTTCATGAAGAATGAGAATCTTTTGTTGTCTATTATATTTCTTGATGAAAAACAGATGAGCTTAATAGATGTCTACTTGTGTATATAAATTGAGGTATAAACCTTGTTGTAAGTTGGGGAAATAGTCCCCAGTGAGACATCATGTAATTTATTTCTGGAGTCTCTCTAGGAGAAGTCGACCCTATTAGAGTAATAGGTCAGCCCCAATCATGTAATAGGTCACTG